>APFE031105102.1:310058-392960 GCA_000404065.3 Pinus taeda
AAATAGACACATGTTAACCACCTAGGAAAAGTAACTTCCCCTATTCATACCAAAGACACAAACATACTAAAAATAATGCATAAACTATAGAAAATGACGGATTTGAACAAGGGATGAACAATGAAAATTAGGCCAAATGAGCCCAAATTGTTACCAATTTTGGGGCTCATCATCCATCAACATTTTTAGTCAATTCTTCAAAAGAATCTCTTCTAAAAGTCATGTGGCAAGTTGCTCCTGAATCAAGCAACCAATAAGTTTTCCAAGAAGCAAGTGAAGCATTAAATAAGTCTTCATTTACTCCAATATTACAGTGTGGCACAACATAATAAGCGGATTCAGGTGCTATACCTTTCTCTTTGTCATTAGTTTTACCTTTGGGTTGGTTTCTTTCATGCTCAATTATGTCCCAAGGCAACTTGCATGTGGATGCATCATGTGATCCATCTCTTTTGCAATGTATGCAGTGCAAATCTGACTTTTCTCCTTGAGAGTGTCTACACCCCCTGCCTCTAAAATTTCTTCCTCTTCCTCTTTGACCACCTCTTCCTCTCAAAGAATCTTGAGCAAGAGTCTTCTCTCTATGTGCAAGGCACACAACCTCTTCAAAAGATTGAGGAGTTGTCTTCTTCCCAAAATCTTTCTCTCTTTCAACAATTTTTTTCATAAGGGAGTCAAAGGTAATATCTTTGAGGTTTCCATTTGCTTGCAATGACTCAAGATAATTTGAGTAAGTGGGATAAAGTGCCTTGAGAAAAGCTATCAAAGGAATGTCTAGTTCAACATTAGTGACTTTGATATCATGCATAATAGATTTTACTTCTGATGCAAGAGCAAGAGGATCATTATTTTGTAATTCAAGGGTGAACAATTTAATCATGAGTTGAACAACTTCAAGTGCAGAGTGTGAGTCATAGATTTCCTTAAGTTTTTGTAAGGCTTCAAAAGAATTTGAAAAGGGAAAAATATGGCGACTCACCTCTTCATTTACTGATGCTGCAATCAATGCATAAGCCTTGCTATTCTTATTTTCCCAAATGGCGAATTCCTTGTCTAAGGTAGGTTGTTCTGGCTCTTTGTCTCCGTTTCCAACACACACTCCTTTCCACAAATCATTATAAATGAGAGTGTGTTTGATTTTTTGAGACCACTCAGCATAGTTCTCCTTTCAATTGAGAACCACTCCCACCACATATATCAATGAGTTCATTTTAAAAATATGTACTGTGTAAAAAAAACGCTCTTTTGCTGGTAAAAAAAAAATGATGCAAGAGGTTGATGAAAATGAGGTGGTAGTCTGTAATTCAACTACTGGTTAACTTTGTAACCAAACAGCCGCGCTTAAATCCGGTTCTATACATGGATTTTCCCCCTGAGGGTCCTGGTTATCTAACCAATCACTATCGGTCCCTCATTGACTTCTCCTTTTATCAAGCGCTTCAATCCGCACCATTGATCTCACTTCTCCAAATCCAATGGATATCACGTCGTCTGCTCACCAACTAACCCAGATGATCTCCACCGTCGATGTGATCCGTCCAATCGAACGGTTGTAGCGTAATCTCGCGTGAAATCTTGCACGAACGATATTAGGCCGAGAGCATGCGAGAAAAGTGGTTTTCTCGTGCTACGTGTCACCTGCTAATGTTAATCGCATGAATTTTAGGAATACTGTTTATAACCTTTAGGGCGCGCGAGATACCGCTTCCCACTTATCAATACCACCCACGTGCTTAATTCATACTTTTAATAAAGGTGCTTAAGGAAAGGTTTAGCGCTTAAACTCAATATTAACTCTTAACACTAATTAACTGTGATTTATAAATAAAATGTATGAACAAAGTAAAATACCCGATTAGGTTCCAGAACGCTGATACACAGTCATAAGAGAATTTCATTCATCGCACCTGTGTTTAACACTATGAAACCATGAGAGGTATATCGGTAGGCAGCATGCATGCAGGTGTGGGAGTGATACCTCAACTGTGCTTGTGGAGTAGTTGTCTCACATAACCAGTTGAACTTCTGCAACAATTGCTAGAGAGGGGTAGTAGTTGTGAGAGAGGGGAAAACCTGCAAGATTTTAGTTCTGCAAAATAGGCATACATAGGCAGAAGGGAGTTACAAAGCAGAGAGGGAAGCCAAAAATGGCATTGGCTCTGATACCATGTCAAACCAGGAGGTAACTTCTCAAATGTAATTGTATTATTCATTCAGGTTGTTCATTATTATATACAAGAGGGAGTGATTGTTCAGTTCATTGAATCTCCATTTTCTCTATTATTTATATACACTAATTACATTTGTTCGCCCAATCCCTATGATTAGGTGTCAACATGTGTCCTACCCACAAGATGGGCTTGTTGGGATTATTCCTCCCTATTTGGCCAATGGATTGAGAGGTGACTTGGGCATGTTTGATCCTAACCTTGCAGGGTAAGTGTGTATCTCCCCCAAGTGCCTTGGGTTGTGTATGATCCTTACCATTCATGGTAAGTGTTCATCTCTCCCAAGGTAGTGGATGCAGGTGTTCTACCACTTGACTCTTTTAGGGTTCTGATGGGAAGATCAATAGGCAATAGGATAATTGTGATCCTTACCTTCCATGATAACTCCTATCCCACCTATTTACCTTGGATAGAGGGTGGTAGCTTGAGCTCCCATCCGATGTCAAATTATTCTTCTTTTAGATTCAAGAGTGTTCAACAAATGAGCAGAGACAATAATTTACTTGATGATGACTAGATATTTGAGATGGGACATATATTACAGTCGAGAATTTCTACCTATATAAGAGGGAGTGTTAATTTGGTAGCTCAAGGATAAATTCATTTCATTAGACAATATTCCTCATTTAGAAAGACATAAATTCCCCCTGGAAGCACTCAATTTGGTTAAGGAATTTTTTTTTTTTTTGAAGTTAAAACCCACAATGGCACAAAAATTAAGGTCAACCTAAAATGATAATTACCCTCCTCTAGTGCCTATAAATACAAGTCAAGGAACCTCATTTGGAGACATCACATGATGCATCTCTCTCCTCTCTCTTTTTGTTATACATAATTTATACCTACGGATAAGTATATCTTCCCTAAGTGGGTAGTTACACTTAGAACAACTGAAGTAAAGATGTTTAACCTTTTCCTACAATAAACAGATAAGTTAAAAGAACCTACTTGTGATCCTTCACTTCCTTTGATCTCCTTTGAGTTGCTCTCATCGCTCCCACCCAAACTGAATTTGCTCAATTGGTACTTGCCAACATAAACAGAAGACGACAACAATAAAATCATATGATATATTTATTGTAAACAAATGGAATCAACAACATTTGAACATATATTCGTCATAGATATAGACAAAAGTATTCGAAAAGGAACAAACAACTTTATTTATTGATAGAACGAGAAGTTACACCCAATGTGGTTCGATCTCGTGTCACTCATCCAACTTAGTCCAAGCCCTCATCACACCAATAGCAACATCAATCCAGCAACATAACATTAATTTGACAATGATTTCAAGTCTCTAAAACAACAATATTTCTCTATCATATCCAAGTCCCTTGGCTCTATGATGGGAGGACAAATTATAGCTGAATGCAAGTGGTTTTGCCATTACTATGGAATTGAATGGTTTTCCATAATAGGATGATTAGTTTCCATTTTCAAAGGGATGAGAGGATAGAGGATTGGATGATCCAAGGCTATCCTAAGTCAAGCTCATCTTGATAGGATAGGAGCTGGGTTCCTTCTAGAAGGCTCTAGAAAGGAGGAATATACTCATGATCCAATGAACATTTCCAGGATTCTCGCCTAGTGTAGGCTTGAGTGGGCTTAGGTGCTCTACAATGCAACCTTGAATGGGGCTACCTACTCTGTAGAGCACTTACCCCTGACCAGGGGTGCGCTAGTGACTCAAGGAAGCACTTCAACAGGGTTTGAAGTTAGGAAACTCTCATGGATGAAAGCACTCAATGAGATGGCGTGTCTAGGGCATGTAGCAATTGATTTAGAGTTTGATAGACCCTGTTTACACTGATTTGATCATCGAGAGTGATGTGCCCAAATAGACATGTAACAGCTACCCCCTAAAGCATGAAGTCGAAAATGATAATGTTGAGTGATATGTTTTATGATGTGATGAGGAGGATCTGAAGTAGATGGTGATCTGAATCAATTACAATACATAATATCGTGATATCTTTGAATTTTTCATGAATTGCTTAGGGAAGGCATACCGATGCTCAACATATAAACTTTTCATTACATGTACATAAATCATATAGTCATCTACAGATGTAGATCCAAGTCAAGGAACCTCATAAAGCCGTCTACAAGTATGCTCTGTGGTCAAAAGTACATTTTACAATCATGCACGTCAAATTCACTATGTCAGTTGTAAACCTGCTCAATGAAACACCAAATGGATTAAACATACCTGTTTCATTGGTAAAAATAGGGAAAAACTATAGTTTATTCATTTAATGAACATGAAATAACCATAAAACAAGAATTTACGAGGTCATTTTACCATTTGACATTTACCATTCAGTTTTGTGCTCTGAACCAGTTTTTTACCTCAAACTTTAGTAGCTGATTGCAGGAGATTCTAAGGATCATTCTTCGTGCCGTCAGGACCAGGTAGGAGATCTACCTCTTCACTTTCATTTAAGGTCATTCCTTTTCAATTTCAGGCAAAATTTTTAGGGGTTTGGGGTCCCTAGGGTAAATATATCATGCCCTAGGATCAACACACACTTATGCATTGAAAACTGCATTGCAGAGCAGTCAAACAGAAGGGAAACTGCTCTGTATTGCACTATCTAAAGATCAGGGGTGCATTGGGCACAATTTAGAAATTTTATTCATCATTTCTACCCAAAATCTCTTCATTTTTTTGCATGAAATGGATTCTAACTAAGCCTATGGTGTGATTTTAGACTTTGATCGGATTAGAATGGCTATCACATGGTGTGAAAGAGAACATGAAGAACAGGATATGGTTTCCCTAAATGATCTTGGTACTGTTGAGGCCCTCAGAGATTGCAGGTTACTCAAATATTTCAGGTTACCTGGGATGAGGCAATAGTTAGAACTATTGCAATTCTTGGTTCATTCATGGGATCCAGCGGAACAAGTTCTTCACATAGGGGACAAAGTGCTCCCTATATTGATCGATGATATTTACCTTCTCACAGGATTCTCACAGGTTCTTCCTGTGGGGATGAATCAGTGAGGGACTACATTCGACAATTTTGTCGACCAGGTACACAGCCTAGCAAAGATGGAAAGATAAACATTAGGGATGTTCGTGATATGCCTTTGTGAACAATCCTCTTTATTATCGCAAAGTTGGCAGGGAGTGTGACACTTCATGTCGCAAATAGATCATACATGCAGTATGCACTCGAGTGTCTCGAGCCAACTATGTTCAATTGGTGCGAGGTAATACTATCTTTGATGGAAGAGAAACTGACTAAAGTAAAAAGCGGTAACACAAAAAATTTCAGCTATGGATCAATCTTGATCGCTTTTACTCTGGAGAGAATTCCATTGATGCAACCTCAGTATGTGACACTGAGTTTTGCTGGTCCTAGAGATCCACAGATGCAGAGATGGGTAGAGTTGATGGCTAGACATGTTGGTCAGTCATCAATCTCATTTTCTACTACATTCTTCAGTTGGCTCCGTCGACAAAATATTGTCATAGAGGGGCATCCATATGGAGGGATGGATTTCCGTAGAGACCCAGATCTGATATTACTAGTGGATGCTTAATGAGGTGCTCTAGGTAAATTTTTTTGACCATGTATTTTTAATTTTTTGAGTTTTTACATGTTTTTGTGCTTTTTGATGTTTCCAAGACTAAACTAAAAATTTTCTCATGTATACAAATGTTGGCATTATTCGACTAATGGGTCATCAACAAGAGGCGGGTGAACCAGCGGGGAGAAATTTTGGAAGAGCAGTTCTCGAGGATTTAGATTTGATTGAGACACTGGCGGAGTCGCAACATCATATAGAGGGGTTAACCCTCGGTATACCAGATGTTCAGATCGAGAAGTTACCGATGAGACTACAACGCTATACTATTGGTGTGCCTAGCCGTTGGATGAGGCTATTGCGCATGATAGCTCACGCAGTGACTTGTTATCATGAGCATCATTAGATCTACTTAGGATGATTTACTGTATGCATTTTGAGGTTTTGAGGTCAGATGACCAACATGTCTTGGACACAAATTTTTGTAAAAACTTTTAACATCTATCTATTTTACTTTTAGTGTTTTTGTATGGTTAGGTGTAGTCCTATTCAATTGTTGATGTGAATTGAAAATTTACTCTTTACATATGTCATAAATGTTCATTTAACACGTAATTCGCTAAAGAACCAGTCAATGTGTTAAAAGTTTCTGTAAATGTGTTGATATTGAATGTAATCAAAATCTCTTTCCAAGAGACGAACTCTAAGGAATATACTATGAGTAGTTGGATTTCAGACGGTACAAACATTTGTAATTGTAGTACGACAACTTGTGAGTCTAGCCTAATGACGACTTGGCGAATGCCAAGTGAAATGGCATTAGAGAGGAGTTCTATCAATGCACTATACTGAGTGATATTATTCATAGAACGACCGATACAAATCCCTTGAAAACTCACTAACTCACCACTTGGAGCGAATATGGACCATGCTGTAGAGGATAGTTTCTTTGTACTATGACTAGCAACATCGACATAACTAGCAAATGGTTCCAAATATTTTGACATCTGCAACAAATGAAACGCAGATTACTAACCATATAAAAGCTCTAAAAGTCACATTGTGACACACGCACACAATTAAAGCATATATACAATTTTTTTACTACACACAATCAAGCATAGTAACATTTAAGATATGGCCCATTTCGGGGCTGCAACAATGAAATTCCATCATAATCAACCAACTCGTAAGTGCCTTTTTCCAAAACACGCTTGACAATGTAGGGGCCCATCCATAGTGGTTCAAATTTTCATGTTCCTAATTTATTGACTTCCTGATCATAAAGCAAGACCAGGTTTCCTTCTGAGAATATGCAAGGCTTGACATTACGGTCATATTGCGCCTTAATTCGTTTCTTATGTGCCTCGTTGGCCAATGCAGCTTCATGATGTGTTTCATCTAGATGGATGAGTTCTAAGAAACTTACTTCCTCATCAGAACTGTCAAGTAACAAGTCAATTGCGAGTTTTAGTGATGAAATCTCACATTGTATTGGCAAGATTGCCTCAAGACCATACACCAATTGGAAAGATGTGAATCCAGTTGTGTTTCTTACCGAGGTTCAGTAAGCCCACAAATTTGAATACAAGATCACATTCCAGTTTCGTTTGTGAACTCCTATCATTCGTTGAAGCATTCACTTAAGGACTTTGTTGATGGCTTCAACCTATCCATTAGCCTGTGGATAATAAGGAGTAGAACTATCATGTGAGAGTCCTAACTTGGTAGTTAATTCAGTCATCATGTGATTGCAAAAATGTGAACCATGATTTGTAACTACAGCTTGTGGTACACTAAACCGTGCAACCACATGGTTGAAGAAAAAAAGTGCAACTATCTCACACTGTTGTTTAATGTAGGCATCGCCTCAGCTCATTTTGTAAAATAGTCAACGATGACAATAATATACCCATGCCCCCCGGCCAAGTGAGGGTTACATGTCATGAAATCAATGCCCCATTTTGTAAATGGTCCAAAAACGACGACAGGATGCAGTGGTGCAGGTGGTAATTGTTGAAATATGGTAGCAAGAATATTCCAATTTAATTTGTCCTTGAGTTGAATCGTGAATTAAAATCGAATTTAGTCTTAACAACTACTTGGAAATAATTAATTAATTCATTTTGAATTAATTCGTTGGAGAAATTCAAGTTAGAAGTCTTTCTGAAGTCATGCAAGAGTTATCCCTTAAATTAAGGAGACAAGATTGAGTTATATTTGAGTTGTAATTAGTTAACTCAGTTTACTGATTCAAGTCCAGTTAAATTAGTTCCAAACTATTTGAGGAACTAATATAGAGTTAATAGTAAGTTGATGCATGCATTCACTCAACTAGTGCGACTCCAGTTAACTAAAGCTTCCCTCATCAGAAACTCATGCATGTCTATTATGAGAAAGACCCAATTGAGATTAAAGTCAATGACAATGTACTATTAGTTGCATGTGTTTTCTTATAAATAAAACTCATGCATGCATTCAAGGCATCATCCTTGAAGATTGCGCATTTTTGGAGGCTTGATCATCCACTTGGTAGAAGATCATCCACAAGGAACAACGTAAGGAAATAGGAGCTTGGAGGGCAGAGAGGAAGGCTGGAGAGAAGCCAAAATTGTCTGTGAGCATCTATGAGGATTGTACTGAGAGCTGGCTAGCTGTGAGAGCTAAGGCTTTGTATAATTCCTATGTATTTCCACCTTTTATGATAATACAGATAGTGTGGGGTTTTTAGCTGAGGATTTCCTAAAACTAAAACTAATATAAATCAATTTTTCGAATGATTTTTACCAGATGATCAGACCTAAACAATCAACAAACCACAAAATCGATGACACTCACAAGAAGCAAGTGACAATCAAATGACCTATAAACCCTAAAATCAATCCAATTGCACTCAAACACTTGAAAGTTCAAAGAAGTGAGAATTTGCTAATAAAATGAGGCAATCAATCAAAATATCAATAAATCTAGTCATGCAAGAAAAAAACAAGACCTCAGGGGCTCAGACACACTGGAGTTTGATAGAGAAAGCCTAGGTTTTTTATCAATCTTAGAGATCAACATGACTGTTATGGACAAATTACGCTGAACAGGGGATCAACGCGACTATTGTAAGAGAAAGCGCACTGTCAGTGTGACTGTCATTGTCAGCGTGACAATCAGAGAAAAAAGTGCGTTGGGTGAGGAATAAGGCAAAAAAATAAAAATAATTCCACAAACACTTCCAAATTGAACACTCTAAGATAGCAACCAGTGATTGTGCAGACCTATACAGACCCAAACTAATTGAGAACATGATGGTCGGTTAAACTGATCAAGAGATCAATTGAGAAAAGAGGATGAAAAGGCTATAGCTTCCCCAGTGGAGTCACCATTTTGTTGTGAAGATAAATCCCCTTTGCGGATAGAGGCAATCCCTCTAGGACAATGAGTGGATCTAGCAACAAACAAACTAACATACACTTTCCTAGTTTATGTTTAACAAATATAGAGAGAAGGAGAAACCTACCTCGCTCTGATGTTAATTGTTCGATCCTTTGGAGATGACTTTGAATCTTTCGCTCCAGGCCTCTCTCCTTACTTTTTCTTCACGTCCGAGTACCTGCAAGGAAGGTCAAAGAGCTATGCAAGATACAAGAGCATATATGGCATACATCAAACATAAACTACTTAATAGATCAAGGAGTGTTAAGCTAAAAGCATAAACATTTACACAATTATGGAAAGTGAAAATCAGATATATATATTAATAATATAAATCAATTTTTCGAATGATTTTTACCAGATGATCAGACCTAAACAATCAACAAACCACAAAATCGATGACACTCACAAGAAGCAAGTGACAATCAAATGACCTATAAACCCTAAAATAAATCCAATTGTGTATTTTCATGTGTATTGTGTGATTGATTCTTCTTCTTCTTGTCATATTGTTCAGCTCGATCTTTAAGCTTCCACAAATTGATAGTAGAAGTAGGTTATAGTATTCTACTTTGATTTATATTGCATTATTGGGTTAACCTACCATCATATTTTCTACATGGTATTGGAGCTATGAACAATATACTGAGAAGAGAATTCAAAGTTTGAAGTTCGAGGTTGCAGATGCAAATCGATTTCATACCATACTTCAAGGTTGGTCAATGGTGTTCTATGGCTTGAGACTCGAGTATGCCTTGGAAGGTAGCTCGAATTACATAGCATGGAAAGATAGAATGGAGGTTGTATTAAAAGACAATGGCTTGAAGGAATTCATTGATCAAGAAATCACAAAGCCAACTTCAACTAATGCACAAGAGTTGGCTGAGTGGAAGAAGTGTGTGGCAAAGGCGAGATGGATCATCCTTGAGGGAGTTCGGGACCATATTGTCTCGAGTCTCCATGGGAAGGATACTCCATTTTCAATGTGGAAGACATTGAAGGACCTATACCAGAATAATAGTGACCAGAGGAAATTAGCGTTCAAGGATAAGCTTTGAAGAATCAAGATGGAGAAGGGCAATACTATTTCCACATATCTGAACAAGCTTACCACCTACAAAGATGAGCTTGGTAGTGTGGGAATAACTGCTGCCGATGATGATATGGTGAGCCTTGCTCTCATTGGCCTTCCAAAGAGTTGGAATAGTTGCTAGGAATCTGTGAATGGAAGGGAGACTCTGTCGAATTGGGAACAACTGTGGTCGGATCTTATGTAGGAAGAGATCAATAGGAGCACACGAGATGGTTCTTCATCCAAGAATGATGATGAATAAAATATGACCTTGATAAGTAAGGCAAGGAAAGGGAAGGGGAAGGCCTCCCATTTCAAATCGAATTCTTCTCATGGAGGGAAGAAGGGTGACATGTCCAAAGTAAGACGCTTTAGTTGTCACAAGATGCGACATTATGTGACTAATTTCCCATCAAAGAATTCCAAGAATAGATCCTCGGAAGGATCAGAAGGTGAGGCATTAGCCTCTTAGTTCGAAATGGACTTTACCCTCATCGCATGCCTGGTGTCATCGATGATGGGTTGTGTCTGGTGTCTTGACAGTGGAGCCTCATTCCACATGACTGGTGATAAAAATTTATTTAGTGCCTTGGAGGAGAAAGACCTCAAGATGTGCATAGAGATGGGTGACAATGGAAGGAATAGTGTCTCAGGAGTGGGCACGGTTTCTTTTTAGAGGGAGCATGGAGCTCCTCTCACCTTGATAGATGTGATGTATGTGCCTGGACTGAAGAAGAACTTGGTATCAGTTGTGATGTTGGAGGACAAAGGCTACGATGTTGTCTTCAGTAAAGGAAAGGCGCTCCTAAGACACATAGCCACAGGTCAGACCAAGAGGATAGGGATTCATGTGAAGAATCTCTATAAACTAGAGGTAGATGATTGTGTAGCATTGAGTACGAAAGCAGAATTGGTGCAAAGCCAAGACATTGGCGAGTTGTGGCACAGGCGATTGGGCCATTTTCATCATGGGGCTTTGAAGATAATGCAACAGATAACAGGACTTCCCAAAGGTAAACTTGAGCAAGTTGATACATGCAAAGGTTGTACCTTGGGAAAGTACACCAAGTATTCCTTTCATGATCAAGGTAGTTGAGCAGAGGCTATCTTAGAGCGAGTTCATACTGATGTGTGTGGACCATTCCCGATAGCATCCACAACGAAGAAAAGGTATTATGTGATTTTCATTGATGACTATTCTCGTAAATGTTGGATTTATTTCATGAAGAAGAAGGACCAAACTTTCACAAAGTTTTGTGAGTTCAAAGCTTTGGTCGAGAAAGAGTCTAGGAAAAAGATCAAGGCCTTGAGAAGTGAAAATGGTGGAGAATATGTCTCTCAAGAGTTTAAGGACTTCTGTGCAGCAGAAGGAATTAAACGAGAGTTGACGACACCTCATAACCCACAACAAAATGGGGTGGCTGAGAGGAAGAACAGAACTATTGTAGGGGCAGCAGAGGCGAGGATGGATGACCAAGGCCTACCATTTCACTTGTGGGCTGAGGCATGCAACACAATGGTCTATTTCCAGAATAGAAGCCCACATCGCATACTTGGAATGAAGACACCAGAGGAAGCTTTCTCTAGTAAGAGACTAGATGTGGGTCACTTCAGGATCTTTGGCTCATTGGTATATTGCCATGTGAGAAAGGATGCATGGAAGAAACTTGAGTCGACAACAGAGTTTGGGATATTTGTGGGGTACACTAATACACCTCACAACTATCGGGTATACTTGCCTACCAGTCGGAGGACAGTGGTTCGCATAGATCTCAAGTTTGATGAGCAAAAGGCCATGTGAGTTTCCCTTGAGAGGGAGCTCCAACTACACGCTGTGGAGGAACTATTTGTTCCTAAGGTGGAGAAGCCTAAGATTGATGTGGAGCAGCCGCATGCAAAGGTTCCAGGAGTGGAGACATCCACTCAAGTAGAGTCTTCCAGAGATGGACAGAAGCACACAAGAGAAGCTGACAAATTGTTGGAGGATGCGAGAGAGAATGTGGGAGAACCATCTTCTCAGCGTAGACAGAGGAGGTCACCTGAGAGGTACACTAGATACATGGCCCTTGCTGGGGAATGTGTTGAGACTGAGCCATATTCCTTTGAGGAAGTAGTGCAACAACCGATTTGGGTTGATGCTATGGTGGAGGAGCATGACTCCATAGTTCGTAACAGTGTTTGGGACATGGTTCCGAGACCGGATAACAAGTCAGTTGCGAGTTCCTGTTGGCTTTACAAGGTAAAGCAAGTTGTTCATGGTAGTGTGGAGAAGCATAAGGCAAGATTTTTTTCCCGTGGCTTTTCACAAGTCGAGAGGATCATGTTGCTGTAGTATATTTCAACAGAGGAGCAAGATGCTGACATTTTGACAAAGGCATTGTCAAAGTGTAAATTTGAGTTCCATAGAGACAGGATCGGGGTGGCAGATAATCCCTTTCTTGTTGAGAGGGAGTGTTGAAATTGTGGCACCAGAATTCCATTTAATTTTTTCTTGAATTAAATGGAATTAAATCGAATTAGTCTAAAGCTACTTGGGAATAATTATTATTCATTTGAATTATTTAGTTGGAATTTCAGTTATTTAGTCTTTTTAAGTCAGCAAGTTTATCCCTTAATTAAGGAGATAAGATTGAGTTATATTTGAGTTGTAATTAGTTAACTCATTTTACTGAGTTAAGTCCAGTTAAATTAGTTCCAAATTGTTTGAGGAACTAATAGAGAGTTAATAGTCAGTTGGTGCATGCATGCACTCAACTAGTGCTACTCCAATTAATTGAAGATTCCCTCATCAGAAACTCATGCATGTCTATTATGACAAAGACCCAGATGGGGTTAAATTCAAGGAAAGTGTACTATTAGTTGCATGTGTTTTCTTATAAAGAAAACTCATGCATGCAGTCAAGGCATCATCCTTGAAGATTGTGCAGTTTTGGAGGCTTGATCATCCACTTGGTAGGAGATCATCCACTTTTTGAGGTGAAGATCATCCACAAGGAACAACGCAAGGAAATAGGAGCTTGGAGGGTAGAGAGGAAGGTTGGAGAGAAGCCAAAATTGCCTGTGAGCATCTATGAGGATTGTACTAAGAGCTGGCTAGCTGTGAGAGCTAAGGCTTTGTATAATTCCTATGTATTTCCACCTTGTATGATAATATAAATAGTGTGGGGTTTTTAACTGAGGCTTTCCCCAAAGTATTTTCATGTGTATTGTGCGATTGATTCTTCTTCTTTTGGTTATATTGTTTAGCTCGATCTTTAAGCTTCCACAAATTGATAGTAGAAGTAGGTTATAGTATTTTGTTTTGATTTATATTGCATTACCGGGTTAACCTACACAAAAATTTCTACAGTAATCAAGTTTTACGGTAAAGGATCTGGCATGCATGACAACTTCTGACTGCAGTAATGCAATCTTTAAATATGGTAGGCTAGAAGTAACCAACACAGATAATTTTCTATGTGGTAGCATAACCAGATAAATGTCCACCACAAACACCAAAATGGAAATCATTTAGAACTTTCTTGTCTTCCTCATGTGTGAGGCACCTATGAAAATCGTATCGATACCGCGACGGTAAAGGGTGTCGCCAATGATCAGATAATCTTTGGCTTGATATCGAATACATCATTGTTGCAAGTGAGAGGTATCAGATTAGAAAGTTTGGGTTTGGAGATAGATCAGTATATCTCGATTCCAAGGGTCAGATGACGAGATTAGAAATAGAGACTCATCTGGAATTGATGGTTCCATTATTGAGTCGATGGCAGTAGAGGGAATGTCGTAAAGAAGCTTGGAAAAAACTAGAGATTTCTTTGACTTGGATTTGATGAATTCCAAATTAAATTCCTGCAAAATGATGATCCATTTTGAATATTCCCCCCCCAACAATTGATGTGACAAGATGTATGTCATAGGGTTACAATCTGAAGTGGCAATGGTCTTTCGGAGCAGGATATAATGGCGAAATATCTATACAGCTTGAACGGAAGCCAAAGCTAGCTTCTCAATGTAAGAATACTTAACTTCCATATCATTGAGATTACGACTCAAATAATAGATCAGATGTTCAATCCCATCTTCTTCTTGGACTAAAACCATAGCAATGGTTGTATCTGCAGTGACAAGATACAGGAAATAGTCATTTTGATAATTAGAGGAATACATTAATGATGCTCGGATCAGGGTATCTTTGAGAACATCAAAGGAATCTTACGCAACTTGGTCCCAATGGAAGGGAATTCCCTTTTTCAAAAGACGAGTGAATCCTTTAGCCATTTCGGCATAATTGGGAATGAATCTCCTTAGAAAGTTAGCCTTCCCTTGGAGTCTCTGTAACTGAAGTGAATTGGAAGGTGGAGGCAGATCAAGAATTGCCTTAACCTTCAAGGGGTCAAGTAAAATTCCTAATTTGGACACTATGAAACCAAGAAAACGACGAGAACTAACACAAAACACACATTTATGTGGGTTGAGTCGAATTTTGTAGTGTCGGCACCGTAAAAATATGGCTCTCAAATGTTGCGGGTGATCAACCCATTTTCGTGAATGAGCAAGTAAGTCATCTAGATAGGGTTGAATGATTTGTTTGATGTTGTGGAAGGCATAATTCATTGCCCTTTGAAAAGTTTCCCCAGCGTTCTTCAAACCAAAAGGGAGTTTCCTATATGCGAATGTGCCCCAGGGACAAATAAAGGCAATTTTAGATTGGTCTTCTAGATAGATATTGATCTGATTATAGCCAAAAAAACCATCCATAAATGAAAATATTTCACATCTGACACATTCATCAATTATCTGGTCGATAGAGGGAGTGGGATAGTTGTCTTTTGGACAAGCGTGATTACCATCCCTATAATCAACACACACTTGTATTGTTCCTTGTTTCTTCATGACACGAACAATATTGGAAACCCAATCGGTAAGAGGAATGGGGTATATGAAACTAGCATGCAAAAGTTTTTCAACTTATGCTTTTATGGCGGCAACCTTCTTCGGATGAATAGGACGGAGGCACTGTCATACCGACTTGACATCAAGATACATTTTAATCTCCTATTCAACTGTACTACAATCAATACTTGGCATTTCCTCATATGACCAAGCAAATATATCGCAGAATTCACGAAAAATAGCATAGTAAGTTTCAAGTTCTGATGGAGAACGAGATTTGCCAACATGGATGTTTTCTACAATTCTAGGTTTGGTCGAAATATTGATAGAAATAGTTTCTTCGATATTCGATAAGTTTCGTCTGGAATCAACTGTGTCTATAAATACAGAATTTGAAAGGAAATCAACGATTGAAGGGTGATTTAGTTCATTTGGAATATCTTCTATGTGATATGGAAGATGGGATCCATGATGATAATCTGCCCATGGTTCTTCTTATGTCATCATTGATTGGATGATTCCTTCATCAGTAGAAAATGTACGTGAAAAAGGATCAAAGGAAGTACCATATTCTAATGAACGATCAACCCTTACAATAGATGACATTGGATTGGGATTTGTTGCGCAAGCCAAAAAGATTGATTTCTATGCGAGTTCAATTGGGCTTAGTGGCATGGTTTCATTACGCATATCAACTTTGGAATTGTTGGAAATCTTCCATGAGTAAGATGAAGTGGAAGATATCATGTTATGGGTCTCAACTTTTGCAACTTTCATCGTTTGCGATGGTGACGGTAGTGAAAATGTGCCCATTAGGGAAGAATCTTTGAAGAGACCTACTCCAATGCTTTGAAGAGATAGCAGGGGTCCGTGAACTAACAAAATGCTTCCAGTTGTTGTGAATTAGAGGCGAAGAAGGCGAGTTGATCAATTACTATGATTTTGCCTTTATGAGGGAAAGCGATCATATGAAAGTATGTCGAAACCACAACAGCCATAGCATAAACCCACGATCTTCCTAGTAAAATATTGTAGTCAAGGGGTCCGTCAACGACCTCAACTTCAAAAATTATAGTTTTTCCCCTTAGTTCTATTTGCAGGTTACTTAAAATTCCACAAGGTGTATAAGTGCGACCGTCAAAAGCTTTTAACGTTGTAGGTGATCATGACAAAGGCACTGAGCCAAGTGTTTTCAAACAATTTATTGACATGATACAAGTAGATGCACCTTCGTCAACAATGGTTCGGTGAATGAGGTGATTCAAAGCATTTACTTGGATCGAGAATGCTAATTGTGCTAGTAATTGTGGCGTATAACCCGCATGATTAAAAACTACGAGATTGGAATCTGTTGGATCAATTCCACCAATTGTTGACAATAAAGCATGCTTTTGGGAGGGAAAATTTTGAAGCACCTCAAGTGTCGACATAGAAGAAGGTGACTGAGCCAAATTTTCTACTATATTGTAATTTTGCGTTGCTTGAGCTCAAGGGTTGAATGTAGATTTGTGAACAACTCCCTTAGGTAGTTTTCTTGTTAACTCTGGTGCAATGGGTTGTGTAATGGAGTCAAAAGAAGTCGAAGTCGAAGTATTGGGTTGATCTATAGCCTTGTTAATCAAAGATGACAGTGGATTGCCATAATATTTACTTCATGTAGTCACCAAAACATTAGGCTTAGGCTTAGTGGCAGATAACATAAGCACTTGTGAAGTGGAAGCATGATCTGTAGCAACCAAATGAGTCTCTGGGTTTGGAAAAGGGTCTGTCAACATAACGGATGTACTAGAAGTCTTAAGAATTTTTGAGACTTCATAGCAGTGAGGACAGTCTCATGTAAAGTGCTCCTCATGAAAAATTAAACATGGGTAACAAGGTTTCCTAGCTGGAGAATAGAAATCAGATGCTTTCTCTTGAGGGGGAGAATTTTGTTTCTTTTTGGTTTTCCCCTTTTTCTTACTTCCAGGTTGCTTTTCATTTTTACCTTTGTCAGATGACACGAAATTTATTTCGGAAGCAAGTGCATTATCAGGTTTATTATAGGTTTGATTTGAAATAACAGGTGTTTGAATAGATGGTCTACTTGTTGTTTGAGTGCTTGAAGAACCTATCACACCGTCACTGGCATGAGAGTCCTTATTGGATGGAGGTGGTGGAACAGTAAAATTTGGTCTAGGTGCATTTGGAATCTTATCATAGAGCATGCCAGATTGGGTGTAAATCAAGTCTAAGTATTGGGCATGAGCAATTACTTTCTCTTCAGTAACAACTCCTCCTTTAGCCACATCCTCGGTGATAGATGGCAACAAGGATTTAATAAAACACTCAGCTAAAAGTTGATCAGGAACAAAAGCTTTGACCATTCGACGATGATGACGCCACTCATGAATATGATCAGAAATGTGAGTAGCAGTGGTCTGTTTTAAGTTGGTCAACAGTTCTATTCTAGTTTCATATCTAATGGGTAACTAGAAATGGGTTAAAAATTTAGTGGCTAAGGTTGTGAAGTTGTCAAATGAAGCTTGTGGTAATTCAATATACCACTTTGTAGCCGAACCAGTGAGCGTTCGCTGAAAAAGACGTAGTCTTACTGAATCAGCATTTAGGGAGTTGGATGAACATCATAAATGAAAAGTCATAACGTGATTGGACAAATATTCTCCAGGGTTTCCATTGAACTTAGGAATATCAGAAGGAAATTTTTGTAGAATCACCAACCACCAAGCTGAATAAAGAATGGGATCATTGGTAAGCTGATTTAAATCCGGTAATTCAAGTGTTGCGACCAAAGGCAACTGTCAATTTAGGTCTGGTTGAGAATAACCAGGGTAAGATGGAGTTTCCTGGACAATAGGCCTTTGCATACCTGCATAAGGAATCTGCTGCTGGTAACCTTGATAAGGGTAGGTTTATGAGAAGAGTCTTCAGCGAAAATCACATCCAAATTCATATTTCTTACGCATTTTGACCAATGAGTGTGGTTCATCCTCAGGACGAGTTGAAGAACCAGATCAAGGCTACATGTTAAATAGGGAGAGAAGGTCATCCAATGGTTATATTTGACTGGGAAATGGTTAAATTGATTGGGAAACTAGATTGGACCACTTGCTGCTAAGTAACGGCTACATTTGACTGGGCAACAGGAACAAGGGGTAGGTTTATTGAGCATATCCAGTATAAGGTTGTTTTTGGGAACCACGATAAATATTTTGTTGACCAAAACCAACATAGGCTTGTTGACCAAGTCCAGGATAAGTTTGGTACTGTTGGAATTGTTGTTGTTGGCATCGTGGCTGCCACAGTTGTTGATAGAATGGTTGTTGCCCACCAGTATAAGTTTGACCAAGTTGTGGATAAATTGGACCAGTATAAGTCTGAGTCATCCCAGTTAATGGTAAATTGGCTTGAGGTTGTTGGATTTCAGACACAAACGGTTGTTGTAAAATGGCTTGAGAAGACTGAGTTTGTACACCTGAAACTTGAGGGTAAGAGGTATAAGGATCAACTTGCAAAGGTTGAGATACAATCAATTGAGCGTGCGACTGTGGTAAAGTCGTAATGATAGGCGTAGTAGGTATGGATGAAACAGATTGTATTGGTTGTGATGAATACATAGGCCTTGGTTGAACAAGCATTGTAGGCTGCCATTGACAACAACCATTCCAGAATAAGTTGGACCTAAAGATGATGGTATACTGCCATACGGTGGCCCCCTAGAGTATGGAGAATAAGCAGATTAGGAATATTGTTCTCCATATGGAGGTAATCTAGTGTTAAGTAGATACATTGGACGGTAACTAGATGGACCATCTTGATATTGACTTGATGGATCAAACTATTCAGTATCTGTAAGTGAAGAACCAGGTAAAATTCCTGAGGATGACATCGGTGAAGACCATGGACTAGAAGAAACACCGGAGTGAGTTCCAGATAATTATTGGTAACACAGTGGGACAGATAGACCACCATATAGATGTGACTCAAGTGTTGTGGTAAACATCGAAGAAGTAGCGATAGTAGATGGATGTTGGCACATATGTAACAGATGATACAGTCTGGGATGTTGTTTTAACCATAGTCAAATGACCCAATATATGTCCTAATGAATCTACGGGAGTTTGAAAGTAAACAAGACCAAAAGGAGAAATATAAGTTAATTGAGGAAAAGAAGGATAAAGAGAAATACTTGGTCCAAAACGAGTTGGAGTTCTAGGTGAATTTTCTTCTTCAAATTCCTCTTCCATAGCAATCAAACCGGGTGGAAGGATTTAACCATCAGGTCTGTAATAAATTTCAGTGTTTGACTCTGTGGTAAAGGAGAAGTCTCAAGAGTTACGTATGTCTGAGGATAAATTGGTCGATCGTCTTCCGGTATGGGAACAAATTCTGGTTGTTCAACTTCGGGATCTAAGTGTCCTGGTAAAAGAACAATGGGTTTAGGATGAATTTCTTGAACAACTTCTGGTTGAGGATCAACTTCTTGTTGGACAACTTTAGTTACCATTTCACTAAGTTCACTTTCAGTGTCCTCAGGTAATTGAAAAGGTTCCACTTTAGTAGTAGATAAACCAGTAATAGTATGAGTAACTAGAATCATAGTACGTACCTGTATAGGTGGCTCTGGTAAATCAGATGAAGAACCAAAAGTTTGTGATGTATTGGACTCAGTTAAATGAGATCGCTTTCGCCAACTAGGTGTAGCTTCAGGTGGTAAAGGTGGTTTACTCGCTGCCCTATGCGGATGACGGGGTAAAGGTTGATTTTCTTCCATGATTGCTGATTGATTTTATTATAAAAATAACTAAACAAAAAGAGGGTAATCTAGGCAAAAGAATTACCAAGTAACTATGAACTGTAATATACCGCCTTGGAGGAGCCAAGGACTTAACATACATGTAGGTAATCTCCCCAAATGATGTTTTCGATGTATCACAATATAGGTGGTCGACTCGGTTACCTATGGATGGATAGCAACCTAATGTAGTCCTCCCAAATATACCCAAAAGTATGTGGAGGCCCAATCCGTATTAGAGTTGTCTAATGCGAAACCACACAATGAGAGCATACCCTTATACTTTTCGTACTATAACACCGCTTGATATACCCAAAAGCACGTGGATGAGCTATGATATACTTACGTACATGGAATGAGGTATCATACTTGGAATGTATTGCAGACCGTTAGCAACAACTACTATGTTTAACGATGCTAGAACACGTCTCTAGCCTAGACCTATAAATGTTATGTGTTAAGTTACAATGCTCCATTAGGTTAAAAAGTTTGCCTTTCAGGTTCACCATGTGATGTTTCTGAAACTCCTAGAATGCAACTAAGATGGGAAACATTCTTTTCATTTGATTTAAACAATGAAAAGCGTAACTAAAAGGGATAGAGCAATCAAATTCTCTAAACAAAGAGCATAGAGAACATCTAATGCAACTTTACCTATACCATTCCTACAAGCACACACAAACTTCTAAATGCATTATGCATGTTTTTCTTTTCATTCCTTTAATGTTTAGATGAACATAAAGAAACTAAACGCACAAACGATCAATCAATGCTTTTCACAAGAAACGAAGATTTTACGATAGTTTCTTTTTCAAAGAAATGAAGACTTTACGACAATTATTTTTCAGAAAAAGTAAAGACTAATCAATGTAAGCTAACTTTTGGATTGATTCGACAATGATAAAGAAAACATAAAGAAACATTGAACAAACAAAGCCAAAGTGGGCATGGAAAAGAAATGCTAATTTGGACTTTGGGGACAGAGAAACATTGAGCATTCAGCGAACAAGATGTCAAATAGTTTGGAAAAAATCAAGCAAAAAGATGGGTTTTTGGCTTGACAGGGACCAACGCAACCCTGATTGGAAGACAATGTGTTGTAGAGCACTGTCTCTAGGCTAAGGCTGCTCTGCAGTGCACGGTGTCAAGAACAACAGTGCGTTGATGCCAAAGAGCACTATCAACACATAAATAAGCACACATTTTGACCAAACAAGCTTCAAAATGACTGAATATAGGCAAATTAACTCAAGCAAAGTCTATTGGTACTGCTAAGACAAGGGATAACTAACAGGAATGATGGTCATTCCCTAGTATGGTCCCTAATTTGTTATACAGAATTTATACCTACGGATAAGTATATCTTCCCTAAGTGGGTAGTTACACTTAGAACAACTGAAGTAAAGATGTTTAACCTTTTCCTACAATAAACAGATAAGATAAAAGAACATACTTGTGATCATTCACTTCCTTTGATCTCCTTTGAGTTGCTCCCTTCGCTCCCACTCAAACTGAATTCGCTCAATTGGTACTTGCCAGCATAAATAGAATATGACAACAATCAAAGCATATGTTCTATTTATTGTAAACAAATGGAATCGACAACATTTGAACATACATTCATCATAGATATAGACAAAAGTATTGGAAAATGAACAAACAACTTTATTGATTGGTAGAAGGAGAAGTTACACCCAATGTGGTTTGATCTTGTGTCACTCATCTAGATTAGTCCAAGCCCTCATCACACCAATAGCAACATCAATCCAGCAACATAAAATTACTTTGACAATGATTTCAAGTCTCTAAACCAACAATATTTCTCTATAATATCCAATCCCCTTGGCTCTATGATGGGAGGCCAATTTATAGATGAATGCAAGTGGTTTTGTCATTAATATGGCATTTAATGGTTTTCCATAATTGGATGATTAGTTTCTTGAAATATGGCAACAAGAATATTCCAATTTAATTCGTTGTTGAATTAAATTGTGAATTAAAATCGAACTTAGTCTTAACAGCTACTTGGAAATAATTGATTAATTCATTTTGAATTAATTAGTTGGAGAAATTCACGTTAGAAGTCTTTTTGAAGTCATGCAAGAGTTATCCCTTAAATTAAGGAGATAAGATTGAGTTATATTTGAGTTGTAATTAGTTAACTTAGTTTACTGAGTTAATTCCAGTTAAATTAGTTCCAAACTGTTTAAGGAACTAATAGAGACTTAACAGTCAGTTGATGAATGCATGCATCCAACTAGTGCTAATCTAGTTAACTGAAGATTCCCTCATCAGAAACTCATGCATGTCTATTCTGAGAAAGACCCAATTGAGATTAAAGTCAAGGACATTGTACTATCAGTTGCATGTGTTTTGTTATAAATAAAACTCGTGCATGTAGTCAAGGCAATAATTCCTTGAGGATTGCGCAATTTTGACAATGTGTGAGATCAGGAGATCCTCCACTTGGTAAATGAGTTTTCCACTTGGTAAAGGAGAATCATCCCAGAGGAACAACACAAGGAAATAGGAGCTTGGAGGGCAGAGAGGAAAGCTAGAGAGCAAACAAGATTTCTTGTGAGCATCTGTGGAGATTGTATTGAGAGCTGGCTAGCTGTGAGAGCTAAGGCTTTGTATAATTACTATGTATTTCCAGCTTGCATGATAATACAGATAGTGGGGTTTTTAGCTGAGGCTTTCCCCAAAGTATTTTCATGTGTATTGTGCATTGATTCTTCTTCTTCTAGTTATATTGTTCACCTTGATCTTTAAGCTTCCACAAATTGATAGTAGAAGTAGGTTATTGTTGAAAATAGCAACAAGAAATGCTAAAAATAGAAGTGTTAAAAATAGCACTGCTATAAATAGCATTTTGGGATACATTCCAATTTTAGTTAGTCCCTAAACTAAAATTGAGAATTAAACTAAAATTTGATCTTAGTAGTTGTTTGTAAAATAATTAATTAATTCATCTTGAGTTAATTAGTTGTAGGAAATCAAACATGAAGTCTATGTGAAGACATGCAACAATTTCTCCATTGATTGAGGAAGTTATCCCTTGATTAAAGGAGATCAGGATGAGTTGTACTTTGAGTTGTAATTAGTTAGCTCAGTTAACCGAGTTAAGTCCAGTTAAATTAGTTCAAATAGTTTGTTGAACTAATTGTGAGTTCAGTTTGTTAATGCATGCATGCATGTAACTGTTGCACTTCAGATAACTGAATATTCTCTCATAAATAACTCATGCATGTCAGTTCATTCAGAGACCCAATTGAGATCAGATGATGGGACAATGTACTATCAATTGCAGGAATATTCCATGGAGGATATCTCTTACATGCATAAGGAATTCATTCATTAGAGATTGCGCAGTTACTTTTGAATTTGATGAGTGTGTGATGAGGCCAATTCACACAGGTGGCAGCATTGGACCCCAAGAGAAACTGCGCAAGGAAATAGGAGGCTTGGAGGGCTGAGGGAAGGCATATCTTGTGTCTATTCAGTCTATGAGCTATATTGTTGGATTGTACTGAGAGTAGGATAGATTGTGAGCTAATGCTTTGTGTAATTTGAACATATTTCCACTTGTATGATAATACAAAGATCGTGGATTTTAGCTGAGGCTTTCCCCAGAGTATTCTTCTATGTTCATGTGTGATTGCTTTCTCATTCTTAGTTATATGTGTTCTATTTGATCTTGCTCAAAATAGATTAATCTTCCGCAAGTTTGTTGTATAAGTAGATCTTGTATTTTCTTTAGTATATTGCATAATCTATTGATCTACAGTGGGAAATTCTACATGGTATCAAAGCAAAGGTGATCAAAGCAAAGAACAGTATATAAAGAAGGGAGAAGTTCGAAGTTTCAAGTTCTTGATTATAGAATTCAAATTCTTATCACATCTCAAATTTCACCAATGACGTTCAACGGTTTAAGACTCGAGTATGCCCTTGAAGGCAGCTCAAATTATATAGCTCGAAAGGATCGCATGGAAGTAGTATTAGAGGACAACGGTCTAAAGGACTTCATTGATCAAGAAGTCCCCAAGCTAGCAACAACTAATGCTATAGAATTGGCGGAATGGAATAAATGTGTGGCTAGAGCAAGGAGAATCCTTCTGGAGGGACTTCGAGACCACATAGTCTCGAGTCTCCATGGGAAGGAGACACTGTTTCAATGTGGAAAACATTGAAAGATCTATATTAGAACAATAGTGATTAGAGGAAGCTAGTGCTGAAAGACAAGCTTCGGAAAATCAAGTGTGAAAAGGGTGACACGATCTCTACATATTTGAACAAGCTCACCACCTGTAGGGATGAGCTTGGAAGTGTAGGGATCACAACAGCCGATGATGACATGGTGAGTCTTGCTCTCCTCAATCTTCCTAAGAGCTGGCATAGCTACCAAGACTCAGTAAATGGAAGAGAGAAACTGCTAGATTGGGAACAACTTTGGTCAGATCTGATGTAGGAGGAGATAAGGAGAAGCACCAGAGATGGATCTTCATCAAAGCAAGATGATGAAGAAAATCTAGCCTTAGCGAGTAAGGAGAGGAAAGGGAAAGGGAAATCATCCCATCCCAAATCCAGTTCTTCCCATGGTGGGAAGAAGTTTGACAAATCGAAAGTGCGATGCTTTCATTATCATGAGGTGGGCCATGATGCTACGAATAGTCCACAGAAGAAATCCAAGAAGGGATCCTCGAAGGGATTAGATGGTGTGGCATTGGCCTCACAGTTCGAGTTGGATTTCTCTCTCATCACATGCATGGTTTCATCCATGGTGGGATGTGTTTGGTACCTAGACAGTAGAGCCTCTTTCCACATGTCCGGTGACAAGAATCTTTTGAATACCCTAGAGGAGAAGGATCTCCATATGCGGATCGAGATGGGCGATGATGGAAAGTATCGTGTTTCACGTGAAGGTACAGTTGTGTTTTAGAGGGAGCATGGAGATCCTCTCACCTTGACTGATGTAAAATATGTACCAGGTCTGAAGAAGAATCTTGTGTATGTCGCTATGCTAGAAGACAAAGGCTATGATGTAGTCTTTAGTAAAGGAAAGGTATTCCTGAGGCATATCGGTATTGGACAGACCAAGAGGATTGGGATTCGAGTAAAGAATCTCTACAAGCTGGAGGTAGACGACTGTGCTACATTGAGTTCCAAAGTAGAGGAGGCGCAAATCTAAGATGTTGGTGAGCTATGGCATAAAATATTGGGCCACTTGCACCATGGGGCCTTGAAGATCATGCAACAGATTTCTACCGAACTTCCCAAGGGAAAACTGGAGCAGACAGATACATGCAAAGGTTGTACCTTGGGTAAGTATGCAAAATCTTCCTTTCAGGATTGAGACAGTAGAGCTGGATAAATCCTGGAGCGAGTTCACACAGATGTTTGTGGACCATTCTCTACAGTCTCCACCATTAAACAAAGGTACTATGTTATTTTTATTGATGTTTTTTCTCGTAGATGTTGGATCTACTTTATGCAAAAGAAGGATCAGACCTTCTTGAGGTTTTGTGAGTTTAAAGCCTTGGCAGAGAAAGAATATGGAAATAAAATAAGGGCCTTGCGTAGCGACAATGGTGGAGAGTATGTCTCCCAACAGTTTAAGGACTTCTGCGTTGCAGAAGGAATTAAATGGAAGTTGACGACACCCCATAACCCACAGCAGAATGCGGTAGTCGAAAGGAAGAACAGATCAATTATGGGAGCAGCTCGAGCAATGTTGCATGACTAAAGCCTACCACTTCATTTGTGGGCTGAGGCATGCAATACAACAGTATACTTGCATAACGTAAGTTCGCACCGTATACTGGGAATGAAGACACCTATGGAGACCTTTTCCGGGAAGCGACCAGATGTGAGTCACTTCAAGATCTTTGGATGATCGGTTTATTGCCATGTGACCAAAGATGCCCGGAAGAAGCTAGATCGAAAAGCTGAGTTGGGGATACTTTTGGGGTACACTGATAAACCCCACAACTATCGGGTGTTCCTACCTACTAGTCTTTGGACAGTGGTACGTAGAGATCTGAAGTTCGATGAGCAGAAAGCCATGTGAGTATCACTTGAGAGGCATCTCAAGTTGCATGCAGAGGATGAAATTTTAGTTCTTAAGGATGAGGAGCCTCATACTGATGTGGAACAGCTGCATGCAGAGGATTTGGGAGTGGAGACATCCACTCATGCTGAGTCTTCCAGAGATGGGTGGAAACGCTCAAGGGAAGCTGACAGGTTGATAATGGATGTGTGAGAAAATGTGGGATAGCCATCTTCTTAGTGTAGATAGAGGAGGTCACCCAAGTGGTACATTGGTTACATGGCCCTGGTTGGGGAGTGTGTAGAGTCCGAACCTTCTTCATTTGAGGAGGCAGTGCATCAACCAGTCTGGGTTGATGCTATGGTAGAGGAGTACGACTCTATCATTCAGAATAGTGTGTGGGATGTTGTCGCAAGACAGGAGTACGACTAAATCAAGCAGCTGATGGCAGTGTTGAGAAATATAAGGCAAGGTTTGTTTCCTGTGGTTTCTCATAGGTCGAGGGGATTGACTACAATGAGACCTTTGCTCCTGTAGCAAGGTACTCATCTATCAAATCGATGTTTGCACTATCAACTCAGATGGGTTGGAAGATCCATCAGATGGATGTGAAGATCGCGTTCCTCAACGGGAAGATTGAGGAAGAGGTGTACATTGAGTAGCCGGAAGGTTTTGAGACCTTCGATTGTGAGTCACATGTGTGCCGACTCAAGAGGGCTTTGTATGGGTTGAAGCAAGAACCTCGTGCTTGGTACACCAGGATCGACAACTATTTCACTGGGTTGGGCTTCACCAAGTGTGAAGCAGATGTGAACCTTTACCACATCATGGTAGAAGGTAATCCATTGATCATTGTTCTTTATGTGGATGACCTGATTTTGACAGGTGATGATCAGTTGATCAAGTCTTGCAAGGAGGACCTTGCAAGAGAGTTTGAGATGAAATACATGGGTCTTATGCACTACTTTCTAGGCATGGATGTGTGGCAAAAAGATGGGAAAGTATTTTTTTCTCAAGGCAAGTATGCCAATGAGATACTCAGGTGGTTCCACATGGAGAAGTGCAAGCCCATGCAAGCTCCTCTAGCTGATAACTAGAGGAAGGAGGATGCTACTTCAGGTGAGGTAGTAGCTGCTATTGTTTATCAGCAACTGGTGGGTTCATTGATGTATCTAGTGAACACACGACCAGACTTATGCTCTGCGGTGAACGAGTTGATTCAAGCTATGGTTCAGCCTACCAAGCTGTTTTGGAAGACAACAAAGCATGTGCTGAGATACCTCAGAGGCACATCTCAGTATGGATTGTGGTACATACATATAGAGGGAGTGAAGCTTAAGGGATACAAAGATGCAGATTGGGTAGGGAGTTTGTAGAATTTTGTAGAATTTTTCTACAAATCAGTTAGCTCTGATACCATGTAGAAATTTTTCTACAAATTAGCTAGCTCTGATACGATGTAGAAATTTCCCACCTGTAGATCACCTGGTAATGCAATGTACTAAAGCAAAACACTTGATCTACTTCTACAAACAATTTAGCAGAAGCTTAATTGAATTGAGCAAGATCAATAAGAACACATATAACTAATATGGACAAATCAAACACACATAACACATAAGATATAACCAGGGGAAAGCACCAGCCTAAAACCCCATCTCTGTATTATCATACAAGTGGAAATATGTCTGGATTACACAAAGCCTTATCTCGGAATCTATCTAACTCTCAGTAAAATCCCTCTGCTGCTCATAGACAGTCAAAGGCTTCTCACAAACCTTCTCCTCTGCCCTCCAAGCCTCCTATTTCTATGCACAGTTTTTCTTGGGTCCTCCAGCTGCAACCTATGTGATTCTCACCTCACACACAACACTGACCTCTGAAATAACTGCACAAACCTGAAGGAGATAAATTCTCATCATGGATGAGCTTCCTTTATAGGAAACATATTCATCCAACTGATAGTACATTGTCCCTTCTCTTATCTCAACCGGGTCTCTGTCTGAACTGACATGCATCAGTTATCCATGAGTGAATACACAGTTATCTGAAAATAATAGTTGTCACATGCATGCAAGAATCAACAAACTATATCTCATTAATTTAACAACTTGTTAAATTAATCTAACTGAACTTGACTAAGTTAAACTAAGTCAACTAATCCTCTCAATATAGAACTCATCCTTAATTCCTTAATCCGTGGAGTAAATCAAGGACACATTCCCTAATTAGTGGAGAAATAATTGCATGTTCTCACAAAGACTTTAAGTTTGCTTTTCCTTAACTAATTAACTCATGGAGAATTAATTAATTAATATTCCAAACTGCTGGTAAGACCAAACTCGAATTTACTTCCTATAGATAGACCAGGGACTGTTATAAATAGGAAGGGACCCAAAAATGCTATTTTTAGAAGATGTTATTTTTAACAGTTTCACCTCTCACCCAAGGTGGCCAAAATGCTCATTGGCCAAACTGCTATTTTAGAAGTGCTATTTTTAGTAGTTATATTTTTAGCATTTTCTAAAAGTATCATTTCTTATTGCACACTTTTCAACACTCCCTCTCAACAAGAAAGGCTTCCTCTTGAACTCGATCCTGTAACTCTGGAATGTTCTGCATGCAACACATCTACCAAGTGTGGTTGCTCCAACAACACTCAGAACAAAAAAATCCCAACTGACCTCTATGTTGGCCTAGAAACATACTCTGATGTTGAAGCTTTACTTGCTGCTGAAAAGTGCTCCCTCTCTGACCTCTGCGCTACTACAACATCTCCATGCATCTCGCACCGTTGCACCCTTCTTTGTGCTACCCTGCACTGTGCAACACACTTGTGCTTCTCGCATTGCTACAGCCTGCATGCTCTGCATTGTCCTGGGATTCCCTGCACTGTAGCTCTCTCTACCGTTTCATCCGCATTTGTCTCTACCCAATCAGTCAGTTCTTGCTACTCCACATCGAGGCTCCCGTAGCAAGGTCTCATCCAAGAGGTTAGGTACCTCAAGGATCTTTCCCCTCCTCCTTGGGATGATCACTCTATATCGTCCCACCTCCTACCTGGAAGAATGGCTGCATGTGATCCCTCTGCCCACCCGGCTCGAAGTTTCCGCCTACTGGAGGTCTCTGCATGAGTAGATGTCTCCGAAAGTTGTTGCACCAATCGTGGCTCCTCCACAATTGTCTGAGACTTCCTGGCTCTGCATGTTGAGAGGTAATTTACTCTCCCTCTCAACCACCAAGTATCTAACCTTTGCCTTGCTCCTTAAGGCTTTGCATTGGCTAGCACACCAATCTATTTCCACTTTCCTGTCGTCACGAAATTTTCTATAAAAAGAGTTGATTTCAAATCAGTGATATCTCACTCATCCGAACTCTAATTCAGCCAATTTTTTTATTTTGTGTATTTTTCCGCAAGGAATCCAAATTTTCTATTTATTTCTGAAAATTTTGTACAGAAATTTTTAGATATTCTCTGCAAACTCTCGGCCCAAAACTCAAAAATATGAAATCTCCTTTAGTATATTGTTCTTCCTTGATCACCTGTGCTCTGATACCATGTAGAATTTCGTAGAATTTTTCTACAAATCAGCTAGCTCTGATACCATGTAGAACTTTTTCTACAAATCAGCGAGCTTTGGTACCATGTAGAAATTTCCTACCTGTAGATCACCTTGTAATGAAATGTACTAAAGCAAAACACTTGATCTACTTCTACAAACAATTTAGCGGAAGCTTAATCGAATTGAGAAAGATCAATAAGAACACATATAACTAATATGGAGAAATCAAACACACAACACAGAAGATATAACCAGGGGAAAGCACCAAACTAAAACCCCATCTCTACATTAGCATACAAGTGGAAATATGTCTGGATTACACAAAGCCTTAGCTTGGAAGCTATCTAGCTCTCAGTACAATCCCTCTGCTGCTCATAGACAGTCAAAGGCTTCTCACAAACCTTCTCCTCTGCCCTCCAAGCCTCCTATTTCTATGCACAGTTTTTCCTGGGTCCTCCAGCTACAACCTGTGTGATTCTCACCTCACACATAAACTGACCTTTGAAATTAACTGCACAAACCTGAAGAGATTAAATCCTTCATCATGGATGAGCTTCCTTTATAGGACAATACTCATCCAACTGATAGTACATTGTCCTTTCCTTATCTCAACTGGGTCTCTATCTGAACTGACATGCATAAGTTATCTATGAGTGAATGCACAATTATCTGAAAATAATAGTTTGTCACATGCATGCAACATCAACAAACTATATCTCATTAATTTAACAACTTGTTAAATTAATCTAATTGAACTTGACTAAGTTAAACTAAGTCAACTGATCCTCTCAATATAGAACTCATCCTTAATTCCTCAATCAGTGGAGTAAATCAAGGACACATTCCCTAATTAGTGGAGAAATAATTGCATGTTCTCATAAAGACTTCAAGTTTTCTTTTCCTTAACTAATTAACTCATGGAGAATTAATTAATTAATATTCCAAACTGCAGGTAAGACCAAATTCGAATTTACTTCCTATAGATAGACCAGGGACTGCTATAAATAGGAAGGGACCCAGAAATGCTATTTTTAGAAGATGTTATTTTTAATAGTTTCACCTCTCACCTAAGGTGGCCAAAATGCTCATTGGCCAAACTGTTATTTTTAGAAGTGTTATTTTTAGCAGTTCTATTTTTAGTGCTTTCTAAATTTAGCATTTCTTGTTGCACACTTTTAAACAGAGTCCATCAGACTGGAAGAGCACTTCTAGAGGAATCTTCAACCTTGGTTCAACAACGGTTTCCTGGTACAACGGGAAACAGAGGTCAGTTGCACTTAGCTCAGCAGAGGTTGAATACATGGTTGCTAGTTAGGCAACATGTGAGGCCATTTGGATGCAGAAGATTGTAGTGGGATTGTTTCGTCAGAGGATGGATCCAATTGTGATCTACTGCGATAATCATAGTTGTATCAAACTCTTTGAGAATCTAGTATTTCATGACAGGTCCAAGCACATTGATATCTGGTATCATCATCTTCGAGACTGTGTGGTGAAGAGGATGTATGTTTCAACCAAGGAATAGGATGTAGATATTTTGACTAAGGCATTTTCAAAATGCAAGTTCGAGTTCCACAAAGACAGGATTGGGGTGAATGATAATCCCTTTCTTGTTGAGAGGAAGTGTCGAAAATAGCATTTCGGGATACATTCCAATTTTAGTTAGTCCCTAAACTAAAATTGAGAATTAAAATTCTAATTTGATCTTAGCAGCTGTTTGTAAAATAATTAATTAATTCATCTTGAGTTAATTATTTGTAGGAAATCAAACATGAAGTCTATGTGAAGACATGCAACAGTTTCTCCATCGATTGAGGAAGTTATCCCTTGATTAAAGGACATCAGGATGAGTTGTAAGTAGTTAGCTTAGTTAACTGAGTTAAGTCCAGTTAAATTAGTTCAAATAGTTTTTTGAACTGATTGTGAGTTCAGTTAGTTAATGCATGCATGCATGTAACTGTTACACTTCAGATAACTGAAAATTCTCTCATAAATAACTCATGCATGTCAGTTCATTTAGAGACCCAGTTGAGATCAGATGATGGGACAATGTACTATCAGTTGCATGAATATTCCATGGAGGATATATCTTGCATGTAGAAGGAATTCATTCCTTGGAGATTGTGTAGTTACTTTTGAGTTTGATGAGTGTGTGATGAGGCCAATTCACATAGGTGGCAGCATTGGACCCCAAGAGAAGCTGCACAAGGAAATAGGAGGCTTGGAGGGCTGAGGGAAGGCATATCTTGTGTCTATTCAGTCTATGAGTTGTATTGTTGGATTATACTAAGAGCAGGATAGCATGTGAGCTAATGCTTTGTGTAATCTGAACATATTTCCACTTGTATGATAATACAGAGATCGGGGTTTTAGCTGAGGCTTTCCCCAGAGTATTCTTCTATGTTCATGTGTGATTGCTTTCTCATTATTAGTTATATGTGTTCTATTTGATCTTGCTCAAAATCGATTAAGCTTCCGCAAGTTTGTTGTAGAAGTAGATCTTGTATTTTTCTTCAGTATATTGCATAATCTATTAATCTACAATGGGAAATTCTACAATTATAGTATTCTGCTTTGATTTATATTGCATTATCAGGTTAACCTACCAGAATATTTTCTACATGGTATCGAAGCTAGATTTGTAGAAATTTTCTACACAGTAACAGAGTTGTGAATAGTATATTGAGAAGAGAATTCGAAGTTTGAAGTTCGGGGTTCCAGGTGCAAATTGAATTCATATCATACTTCAAGGTTGGCCAATGGTGTTCTATGGCTTGAGACTGGAGTATGCCTTGGAAGGAAGCTTGAATTACATAGCATGGAAAGATAGAATGGAGGTTGTATTAGAAGATAATGGCTTGAAGGAATTCATTGATCGAGAAATCCCCAATCTAACTTCAACTAATGCAAAAGAGTTGGTTGAGTGGAAGAAGTGTGTGGAAAAGGCGAGACAGATCGTCCTTGAGGGAGTTCGAGACCATATTGTCTCGAGTCTCTTTGGGAAGGATACTCCATTTTCAATGTGGAATACATTGAAGGACCTCTATCAGAACAATAGCGACTAGAGGAAATTGGCGCTCAAGGATAAGCTTCGAAGAATCAAGATGGAGAAGGGAGATATTATTTCCACATATCTAAACAAGCTAACCAGCTACAGAGATGAGCTTGGCAGTGTGGGAATAACCATTTCCGATGATGATATGGTGAGCCTTTCTCTCCTTGGCCTTCCAAAGAGTTGGAATAGCTACGAGGACTCTGTGAATGGAAGGGAGAAACTGTCAGATTGGGAACGACTGTGGTTGGATCTAATGCAAGAGGAGATCATGAGGAGCACACAAGATGGTTCTTCATCCAAGGATGATGATGAAGAAAATCTAGCCTTAGAAAGTAAGGCAAGGAAAGGTAAGGGGAAGGCTTCCCATTCCAAATCGAATTCTTCTCATGGAGGGAAGAAATGGACTTTACCCTCATCGCATGCATGGTGTCATCGATGATAGGTTGTGTCTGGTATCTTGACAGTGGAGCCTCATTCCACATGACTGGTGATAAAATTTTATCCAGTTCCTTGGAGGAGAAATACCTCAAGATGCGCATAGAGATGGATGATGACAGAAGGTAAGTGTTTCAGGAGTGGACACAGTTGCTTTTCAGAGGGAGCATGGAGCTCCTATCACCTTGACAGATGTGAAGTATGCGCCTGAACTGAAGAAGAACTTGGTATCGATCACGATGTTGGAGGACAAAGGCTACAATGTTGTCTTCAGTAAAGGAAAGGCATTCCTAAGACACATAGCCACGGGTCAAACCAAGAGGATAGGGATTCGGGTGAAGAATCTCTATAAACTAGAGGTAGATGATTGTGCAACATTGAGTACGAAAGCAGAATTGGTGCAAAGCTAAGACATTGGCAAGTAGTGGCACTGGCGGTTGGCCATTTTCATCATGGGGCTTTGAAGATAATGCATCAGATATCTACAGGACTTCCCAAAGGTAAACTTGAGCAAGTTGACACATGCAAAGGTTGTACCTTGGGAAAGAACACCAAGTCTTCATTTCATGATCGAGACAATCGAGCAAAGGCTATCTTAGAGCGAGTTCATACTAATGTGTGTGGACCATTCTTGATGGCATCCACAATGAAGCAAATGTATTTTGTGATTTTCAATGATGACTATTCTTGTAAATGCTGGATTTATTTCATGTGGAAGAAGGACCAAACTTTCACAAAGCTTTGTGAGTTCAAATCTTTGGTAGAGAAAGAGTCAGGGAAGAAGATCAAGGCCTTGAGAAGCGACAACGATGGAGAATACGTCTCTCAAGAGTTTAAGTACTTCTGTGCAGTAGAAGGAATTAAATGAGAGTTTACGACACCTCATAACCCACAACAAAATGGGGTGACTGAGAGGAAGAACAAAGCTATTGTAGGGGCAACATGGGTAATGTTGCATGACCAGGGCCTACCACTTCACTTATGGGTTGAGGCATGCAACAAAATAGTCTATTTGCAGAATAGAAGCCCGGATCGCATGCTTGGGACGAAGACACCAGAGGAAGCTTTCTCCAGTAAGAGACCAAATGTGGGTCACTTCAGGATCTTTGGCTCATTGGTATATTACTATGGGACAAAGGATGCACGGAAGAAGCTTGAGCCGATAGAAGAGTTGGGGATATTTGTGGGGTACATTGATACACCTCACTACTATCAGGTGTACTTGCCTACCAGTTGGAGGACAGTGGTTTGCAGAGATCTCAATTTTGATGAGTAGAAGGCCATGCGAGTTTCGCTTGAGAGGGAGCTCCAACTACAGGCTATGGAGGAATTGTTGGTTCCTAAGTGTTGGGTTGTGTTATATTCTTTCCACGATTAGCCCACGTAGTTAACTCGGGGGGTTAGAGGGGGAGCGGATCCCCCCATTCGTTGCGCCTATTGCGTAGCGGGGGGGTCACAGTGGGTTTGAGGGGTATAGGTAACCCCCCTCTAAGGGGTTCGGGGTAGCGCCCCAAAATTTTTTGTTTTTTGGACCCTATATTAGGTTGGGTAGATCTACCTATGGTTTTGTGCATGATTTTCACACATGGTTTTGGACGCGATGGTTTTCGGTCCATGTTATTGGATGCTTCGGCATGTATAAATATGTATTGTAACATTGAAAGGAATATAATGAAAAATCAAGCTGGTAGTCCTGGTTTTGGAATCCAGGGGGAAATCTCTATGTATATGTGTTTTATGTGTTATGCTCTCGCATTGCTTATTTTCTGTGTTTTAGAATTCATATGCAGGTAATTTTTGTACAGGGTTAAAACCTACATTTGGTATTGGAGTTGTTTCTGGCTTCAAGGGGATGCCTTTGTTGCTGAGGGGTTTCACTCGGGCCTGTGGTAGACCCTGCTCAATGGGATATCTACACACTGATGTATTTATACATCAGTATTAGCACACTAATTTACAACATAACAACAAAAATTAAAGCAAGTAATCAGTTGAAAAAAAATACAAGCATGCACCCATATTTTCAGGCATTTCTTAATTCCAAATTGGTTAATCAAATAGACTTGGGAAAATTCAAGATTTGGAAGTGGGAGAGGTTCTTGTAAGCTAGACAAGAAGCCTAAGTCCCCCATTTTCATATCAGGTGGTATCAGGGCTTAAGATTGATTAACCCCACCTTCCAAGAAGGTTATATTAGAATTCTTGATTGATAGAGCAAAGACTGCTTGTCTAAAAGGTGTTTGAACAACAAGAGGTTGATTGTATGCTTGTTTGCAGACTGACTATTTGTTGAGTTTACAGAGGTCAAGGGAAAGCTATTGATAGCTCAGTCCAGGAAGGACAAGAAGGAGAAGGGCTGAAGACATTCTTCTATCCCAAAGGACCTCAAGGCAATCCAAAGCACAAGAGGTTTGTTGCAAGAGGTTGCTTAAATAAGCTCTTTATTTATCTTGTTGAAGTTTTTTTGTTCATTGGCATAATGACAACTTCTACAAGTGGGTCCTGAAATTATGCTCTCTTCACAAGACTCTTTTATGAAGCCATGAAGAAAGAATTTTCCACCATGATGGATATGGTGAGAGAAATGTATGAGGATGGAAGGAAGAGCAACATGCTTAGAAATTAGCTGAATTCCATGAAGGAAGAGAAGCAGTTGCTTGCTGACAAATTGCAGGAAATGGAGAGGCAACTTCATATTGAAAATATGAACCTGAAAAGGATGCATGAGTTGGAAACACAACTCTTTGTTGCCCAAGAAGCCTTAGTCAAGTATCAGCTTGAAGAAGAGGTAAGCGATTCCAGTTTGTTTTCAAATTCTTCTGAGAATGCTTGTATTGGTTCTTTTGAGAAACATACTAAAGGCATAGGTTCCAAGCTAATGTCCAAGATGGGATATGAAGGAAAGGGCTTGGGAAAGCATGCACAAGGTATTGTTGAACCAATAATGGTTGAGGAAAGGCCTAAATATTTGGGTCTTGGCTATGGACAGTCTTATGGAGAAAATTCCAAATCTGCCATGAAAGCCATTGAAATAGTCCCAAGAAGGAGTTTCATTTCATGTTCTCTACCTCATAAGTGTGAAGGTTGTATCCAAGAGGAATACAGTAGCTTGAAACATCAATTGTAGGATGCAGGTGTTCAGAAGCACACGAACCAAAGAGTTGGGGAGACTCTAACAGCCTTGAAGAGTTTGATGGTGTTCCAGAGGGAGCCACTTCTTCATTTGCTTCACCTCCTCATGAAGGCAATAAAGGTGAAAGAGGCATGTATAAATCTAGTTCTAATTATATTCCTTTTGATTTTGCAAAGCATGATAAATTTCCACATAAGTATGAGGAAAGAGTTGCATGTTCCTTTTGTGGTTTGGATAACCATGATGTTTCTAGATGTTGGAAGAGAATGGCCGCATACATGAAGCATAAGAAGGAAAAGAAGCAAGCAGCCAAAGGTCCATTGGACAAGGAAAATCATGCTATCCAGAGGATGCACATGCAATGCATTTACTACCATAAGCAAGGACATCTTGCTGCAAAATGTTGGACTTTGAATCCAGCAATGCTTCCACAAAAACTGAAGAAGGTGGAAAGAGGAGATGGTAGAAATGGAAGTGAAGATTCCATGAATGATGTATCTCAAAATGATTCACATGTTGATGTTGATGTGCAGGCAAGGGTAGTACCTTTGAAATGGATTGGTAAGGAACAGTTAGAGTTCTTATCCAATTAAGATTGCATGTCTATTGATGCATCTACAATATATTTCATTATAACTTCGAAAGTATAGTGTGCTTAAGTGAAAGTTTAAGGATGAAATGCATGCATGAGCATGAGATGCACGAGCACAGGGATGTTGATGATTACCTTGTTTTTGAATATGTATGTGTAATTAACTTGCAGGGTTGATTGCTTTGACATGCATGTGATGCCGTGTTGACTTGGAAGAAGTTAACTTGGTCTCCAAATGGAGATAATGATGAAAGTTTCATCTTTTGGAAAAAGAGTCCTAATGGTCTTTTTCTACATGCTTGACTTGAAGGGTCATTTGTTTAAAGGCATGTTTTGTGGGCTTGTTATCTAGCCCATCATTTGTATGCAGATGTAAGACAAGGAGGTGTTCACAAGATGTGAAATCTATTTCTTTTGTTGAAGCAAGAGTTAGTCCATCCAATTGTTGTCTGTATGCCTGTTGTTGTTAACAGTTGTTGTTGGCAGCCTTTCAAACAGGTACAAATGAAAGTTTGTGGAGCAGATGTACTTCACATTTGGTTGAGCCACCTTGGATTAATGATCAAGGCAAAGAAGCTCAAACTACCTTCTATGACCAGTACAACGGAAGTTCTGCAAGAAGGCAAGGAGGAAGACAATTCTTCCCAGGAAGACCAACCCATCCAAGAAGGGGAGTGGTCAAAAACTTTGGTTCAGAGGCACTATGCAAAGGCAAGTGTAGGAAGGTTGAAAGAAGAGGATGAGTCACTCTCATTTACTGTTCAGATCAGTATATCAGTCTTTTGGAGACCAAAAGTTCTTTTAGTGGGAAGGCATGATCCAAAAATGGATCCTGGATAAACCTCTAAGTCTAAAAGACTTCATGTAAGAGGTAAAAGGTGCCAAATGGCACAAATCCTTTGTAAATCAGAGGAAAATCAAAATTGTAGGCTACTCTCAGAAATAGTCTCATTGCAGGGATCCCTCTATTCTGAATCCAACGCAACTTAAATAGGCGAAAACGGACTTCAGATAGGAAAGCTATCATAAAATCCCTTGATAATGGGTCTAAAAACCCTCTTAGTCTTCCAAATCTCCTCAAAGGTCAAAACCACCAAAAAAGGGGAAGTCTTAAGGAAGCAGATTACACTATTAGAACCTTAAAAAGGTGAGAAAACAACAATAATGAGGCAATCAGAGGCTTGAATAGTGGTTGCACAGGGGTTGTCGGATATGGCATATCAACGGTCTAGATCTGATAGGCAATTGCAATTGGCGGTGATAGGCAGATCGACAATCACAATCAGCGTTGACAATAAACCATGTTATATGGGAAGGTCGTAGGCTTATGCGATATGCGATTGTGACAAGTCGCATCGCAATGTCGCATTGGCGCGTTACAATGGAGCGGGGCTATATGTTATAGATATATGCGGTCCGATGGTCGGACCCGCCGGTGATATAAACCAGGTTTTATATATTTTAAAGTCCGCCAAAAGGCGTTTTTAATGCATTTTTGTATATCTTGCTTATTAAGTGAAATACAAAGGGGAAGTGCGATGTGATGTAAACCAGACCCAAAAGGGTTTTGGAATGGAAATATATATAATTTCAAATCCGAACAAAGCCATATTTACGTTAATTTCACCACTTTGGTGTATTTTTAAAATACAAAGGGAAACCATGGAGCAGGCCAATTACGATATGTGATAGCGATTCCCAAGCGGACCCGATAGGTATATAAAGTGGGATTATAAAACTTTGAAGTTCAGAACTGTGTGTTCTGCGGATTTTTCCATGTTTTACAGCGTTCTTTATGTAAAACACAGAATGACTATTTTTAAGGTATTTCAAGCACGGACGTCGTCATCCGTTAAGGAACAGGTGGCCGCCTGCCCTAAGGGTGTTATCCAATGATTATTGAATGCCAAATAAGGGATTCGAGCATACTGTTGCAGGAAGACAGAAAGCTCGAAAGGGAAAACCAACAAGCAGCACGATTTGGCTTTTAAGCCGTGAATGTCAAAGACACAGGGCTGCTGAGTTGTTGAACGGTGGCCAAGTTGTTGTTTGTTCTTGAATGCTAAAAGTAGTAGCAACAGAGAGCCGAGAGAGCAGAGCGAAAGAGAGCCAAAGAGATACTACACAGGGCTGTTGAGTTATTGTTGGTGGTTGAGTTTCTGTTGGGGTTTTGCTATGAAGCAGAAGCCAAAGAGTAACACAAAATCAAAAGAGCAGCTGAGGGAGCCTTTGGGGTCACTTGAAGTTCAAGTGAAAAGCCAGAGAGTTGAAGGTTGCAGAAGACAGAAAGAAGCTAGAGCCAAGAGCTAAAGAGCCAGAGCCAAAGAGCCAAAGTCAGAGCCAAGAGCCCGAAGTAGAGCCAAAGAGCTAGAGTTAGAGCCAAGAGCCATAACCAAGAGCCAAAGAGCCAGAGCCAAGAGCCAAGAGCCGGAGCTTCAAGAGCCAATGGATTAAATGGTGTCTGAACCCACTATTTTTGTACAAAACAACAGGAGTTGGGCCAAGAGCTTGTAAAAAAGACTTACACCATAATCCCAGAGAGCCTAGTTGAATTAACTAGATCTCACAGAGACGTAGCCCAAGAGTTGTGGGTGAACTCCAAATTAAATCGTTGTTTCTGTGTGTATTTTATTGCTGCATTATCTCTGTTGTTTATTTATTGTTATATGTATTTATACATCAGTATCAGCACACTAATTTACAACATAACAACAGAAATTAAAGCAAGTAATCAGTTGAAAACAAATACAAGCATACACCCATATTTTCATGCATTTCTTAATTCCGCATTGGTTAATCAAATAGACTTGGGAAAATTCAAGCTTTGGAAGTGGGAGAGGTTCTTGTAAGCTATACAAGAAGCCTAAGTGCCCCATGTTCAAATCAACTATAGATGTATTGACAAAATCTGTGAGCTCTGAGAAGTTCTCTTGGTGTAGAGAAATAATGGGCATTGCAGGGCTGGATAAATGACTAATCTCTCTTGTGCCCCCCTATGGAAAGAAAAAAACAAGTGGGAGAATGTTGGGTTGTGTTATATTCTTTCCACGGCTAGCCCACGTAGTTAACCGGGGGGTTGGTGGGGGGGGGGAAGCCCCCCCTTCGTTGCGCCTATAGCATAGTGGGGGGTCATATGGGGTTTGAGGGGGTAGGTAACCCCCCTCTATGGGGTTCGGGGCAGCGCCCCAGAAAATTTTGTTTTTTGGACCCTATATTAGGTTGGGCGGACCTACCTATGGTTTTGTGCATGATTTTCGCACATGGTTTTGGGCACGATGGTTTTCGGTCCATGGTATTGGATGCTTCGGCATGTATAAATATGTATTGTAACATTGAAAGGAACATAATGAAAAATCAAGTTGGTAGTCCCATTTTTGGGATCCAGGGGAAAATCTCTGTGTATATGTGTTTTATGTGTTATGATCTCGTATTGTTTATTTTCTGTGTTTCAGAATTCATATGCAGGTAATTTCTATACAGGGTTAAAACCTACATTTGGTATCAGAGTTGTTTTGGCTTCAAGGGGACACCTTTGTTGTTGGGAGGGTTTCTCTTCGGCCTGTGGTAGACCCTGTTTAGTGGGAGATCTACGAGATGGATTCTAGTGGTGAAAGAAGATGGCAAGAAGTGGAAAGATAGAGATCAAGAAATTTAATGGTTAGAGTTTTGATTTGTGGAAACTCAAGATGGAGGATCTGTTGGTGGATAAAGATTAGTGGATTGTGGTAGATCTGGGTACTAAACCAACGGGAGTGTCAGATGAAGAATGGAAGAAATTGGATTAGAAGGCAAAGAGCACAATACGATTGTGTGTCTCAAATTCAGTATTGTTGAATGTATCAGGGGAAGCTATGGCGAAGGCTCTCTGGGACAAGTTAGGGACTTTGTACTAATCTAAGTCTCTGGTGAATAAATTGTTCCTGTGGAAAAAAATGTATAACCTGAGGATGAAAGATGGAGACTCAGTGACAGAGCATCTGAATGCATTTAATATTGTGGTAAGTGAGTTAGCATCTATTGATATTAAAATTTCAGATGAAGATAAGTGCATCAGTTTGTTGTGTTCTCTACCAGATTTGTGGGATAGTCTGGCTATCGCAATAGGTAGCAATGTATCTGCCTTGCATTTTGATGAAATAGTCTCATCCTTGCTGATGGAGGAGATGAGACAGAAAAATATGGAGAGCCAAAATGGTGATGCCTTGTCTGTACGAGGGTGGACCCAGAACAGAAACAAAAACAAGTCATCAAGTGGGAGATCTAAATCTAAAGGGAGATCTAAATCTCCAGGAAAACCTATAAAGGTGGTGTGTTGGAAATGTGGAAAGGAAGGGCACTACAAAAGGGACTGTAAATCTAAATCTTCTGACAAAGGAAAGGGATCTGATGAGGCTCCTCCTGCAGAGGCGAAAACCACCTCAGATGAAGGTGGGGATGTGTACTTGGCTTCTTTAAGTATACATGTAGATCATGAGGCATGGTTGATTGGCTCAGGTGCATCCTTTCACTTCACTCCTCATAGAGAGTGGTTCTACGAGTATGAGAAATATGATGGTGGTGATGTCTTCTTGGGGGATGACAAGAAGGCTAGAATCGCTGGTCACGGAAAAATAAAGTTGAAGTTGTAAGGTGGAAGGGTTAGAATGCTTCCAAGTGTTCTACATATTCCTGCATTAGCCATAAATATGATCTCTGTTAGGAAGCTGGATGATGTAGGTGTAAAAACAGTGTTCGAGAAGGATAATTGCAAGATGGTTTAGGGAGCACTAGTGTTGATGCTGGGAGTTCAGATTGGAACTCTATACAAGCTGCAAGGTAGCATGGTTATTGATGGGTGCAATAGTTCTGTGGTTCCTGAAAGTGGAGCAGAAAATCTAGTGGTCTCTGGAGAGAAGACCATGTTGTGGCATCAAAGGCTTGGATATATTGGAGAAAAGGGCCTTCGGATACTTCATGGTAAAGGTATGGTAGAAGGTATGAGTAATATCTCTCTGGATTTCGATTTCTGTGAAAATTGTGTATATGGGAAGCAAAATCGGGTGAGTTTCCCCTCTGGTAGTAAGAGGGTGAAACAGATATTAGAACTTGTGCACAATGTTGTGTTTTGACCTGTGAAGGTTCCATCACTAGGTAAGTTTGTTTACTATGTATCATTTATAGATGAATTCTCAAGGAATACATGGATATATTTCATTAAGAAGAAATCTGAAGCCTTTGACAAGTTTAAAGAGTTTAAGGCTCTCGTGGAAAACCAGACAGAGAAGAAGATAAAGGTGTTGAGGACAGATAATGGTAGAGAATTTTGCAATAAGGAATTTGAAGAATTTTGTAAGAAGTGTGGTATAGCATGGCAGAAGACTACTCCATATACACCTCAGCAAAATGGAGTTGCAGAAAGAATGAATAAGACATTAATGGAAAGGGCAAGAAGCATTCTCAGTGGTGTCGGGTTAGGACATGAATTCTAGGCAGAAGTGGTGGATACTGCATGTTACCTGGTCAATAGGTCACCTTCATTAGCGTTGGAGGATAAGACTCCACAAGAGGTATAGACTGGTAAGAAACCCTCTCTTTCACATCTAAGGGTATTTGGATGTGATGCATATGTACATGTTCCAAAGGAGGAACGAACCAATTTGGATAGTAAATTTGAAAAGTGCATCTTTATTAGGTATAAGGATGGTTTAAAGGGTTATAAGCTTTGAAACCCAGTCACACAGAAGGTTGTGTACAACTGAGATGTGGTGTTCAGAGAGGTGAAAGATGTTATTAAACATGAACGAAAGGAATTTGAGAAGCTAGAGTTTGAGCTAAAGAAGGAAGAATTAGACTCTACAGCAGAGGAGGAATCAGAAGATGAAGAGCCAAAAACTTTGGCTATAAGAAGATCAGTTCGAGAAAGAAGTCATCCTGAAAGGTATAGTCCATCTACTTTCTGTTCAAATTTTGCTTTATCTATTACTGATGATGATCCCAAAACTATGAAGGAAGCAGTAGATTCAGAGGATGGAAAACTCTAGAAAGAGGCCATGGTCGATGAATTGGCATCTTTGCACAAAAATGAGGCTTGGGATTTGGTGGAGTTGCCGATTGGAAGTAAACCCATTGGCAGCAAATGGGTGTTCAAGAAGAAGACAAATGCAGAAGGAAAGGTGCAGAAATACAAAGCTCAGTTGGTAGCAAAAGGTTATTCCCAAGTGCCGGGAATTGATTTTGGTGATATTTTTTCTCCTATTGCCAAGGTAACTTCTGTTAGATTACTTTTATCTGTTGCTACTGCTTTTGATTTTGAGGTCGAATAGATGGATGTGAAGAAAACATTTCTTCACGGGATCTGGAAGAGGAGATCCACATGAAGCAACTTGAAGGCTTTGCGGTGAAGGGTAAGAAAGAACTGGTATGCAAGTTAAAGAAGTCTCTGTATGGGTTAAAACAATCACCAAGGATGCCGTATCAGAAATTTGATACATTTATACGGGGACTTGGCTTCACCAGAAGTAAAGCAGATCACTGTGAGTATTTTAAATTAATTGGTGATCGTGTTATTTATCTGGTCTTATATGTGGATGATATGTTGCTGGTTGGAAATGACAAAGAAATTATCCAGGATTTGAAGACACAATTGTCCTCCAAATTCGACATGAAAGATCTTGGTGCTACAAACTATATTTTGGGCATGGAAATTAAAAGAGATTAGGAAAAGAGGAAGCTCTGGTTAAACCAAAGGAAGTATGTCGAGACAATACTGTAGAGGTTTTATATGTAGGATAGTAAACCAGTAAAGGTTCCTATTCCTATAGGTGTGAGGTTATCTGCTGAACAGTGTCCCAAGGCACAAGAAAAGGAAGAGGACATGTCCCGTGTTCCACATGCAAGTACAGTCGATAGCCTGACGTATGGAATGGTCTGTACTAGACTAGACATTGCACATGTAGTGGGAGTATTGAGTAGGTTTATGTCAAAACTAGGGAAGGATCATTGGACAACAATGAAGCGGGTTTTCAGGTATTTGCGTGGCACTAGCGATTATTGTTTGTGCTACCAAGGAAGACTAGGATTGGACAGAGTGTTGGATATTCATGGCTTTGTTGATGCAGACTGGGCTGGAGATCTAGATCTGAGAAGATATACAAGTGGGTATGTGTTTAACCTATTTGGAGGTGCAGTCAGTTGGATGGTTAAGAAACAATCTGTAGTGGCACTATCAACTACAGAGGCAAAATACATGGCAGCTACTCATGCAAGCAAGGAAGAAATTTGGTTGTAGAGATTATGTTCAAGTACGAGGTTAGTACAAGAAGCTATAAGGATAGACTGTGATAGCCAAAGTGCAATTTTCTTGGCAAAGAACCTTGCATATCATTCAAAGACAAAGCACATTGATGTTTAGTATCACTTTGTGAGGGATATGATAGAGACAAAGGTGGTTGGTGGGACACTTTGAAGATACTGTAGATGAATTTACCAATTTGTGTAGCTTGAGAAGTTCTCTTGGTTGTAGAGAGGGACAAGGGTTTCAGGCTTGGAAAAATGACTAAGCTCTCTTGTGCCCCCTATGGAAAGACAACAAGTGGGAGAATGTGTTTGTGTTATATTCTTTCTATGACTGGCCACGTAGTTAACCAGGGGGGGGGGGGGGGGGGGGTCACATGGGATTTAAGGCGTACCTGTAACCCCACTTTATGGGGTCTGGGGCAGTGCCCTAGAAAATTTTGGTTTTGGAACCTATGTTAGGTTGGGTGGACCCACCTATGGTTTTGTGCATGATTTTTGCACATGTTTTTTTGGATGGTTTTCGGTCCATGGTATTGGACACGATGGTTTTCGGTCCATGGTATTGGATGCTTCGAAATGTATAAATATGTATTATAAAATTGAAAGGAACATAATGAAAAATCAAGCTGGTAGTCCTGGTTTTGGGATCCAGGGGAAAATCTCTGTGTATATGTGTTTTATGTGTTATGATCTCGCATTGTTTATTTTTTATGTTTCAGAATTTGTATGCAGGTAATTTCTATACGAGGTTAAAACCTACAAAGAAGCCATGTTGAAGTGTTGTCAAGCTCTGTGAGCTTTGAACATGTATGGAGAGTCTTAGTGAGGGAGAGTTGGAGACAGAGAGGAGTGTGCCTAGCTTGAGTAAGCAGGTGGACTAAGAATTAATTCTTAGTATAAAGAAAAAATTCAGGATAGTCAGAGGCCCATTCTCAAGTGAATGAAGTGGCAGAGGCCAAGTCCAATGAAAACAAAAAAATGTTGGGCCATGCCAAGGTACAACATAGTGTTGACAAAGGAAAACATAGCATCATCAATCGGGGTGAACAATAGAGGAACAAAACCCAGGAGCTTGATTGAGCATGTGGGGGAATGCAACATTGTTATTTGAGAGACTAAGAAGAAAAATCTCTAAGTGTGAGCACTACTATGAGAGGTTATGTGAGAGCCAGTTCTATGTGTAAAGGTCGACAATGTCTTAGTAGAAGATAGAGACTCCGAGAGCAGTGCTCTATGTGTTAGGCCGAAGGTGCCTATGTGCTCTGTGTGTAAAGGCCAATAGTTGCTTATGAAATGTGCATTAGGCTGAGAGTTTCCTATGAGCATTGAGACAAGGATGATGTGCCTACACTCTATGTTAAAGGCAGAAGTTTCCAGAGATGTTTGTATAAGGTTGTGAGTGTGCCTTAGAGAGAAGAGTGTGTGTTTTGGAAAGCAGTGAGGCTGAGCGTAGAATGATTGTTGTTGAGAGAAGAGAGCAGAGGGATGAGAGTGATTTTCATTGAGAAGATTATAGGGTTTCTGAATAATGTTGCAGAGAGATGAAAAGTGTAGCAGAATGAGCAGAGATCAAATCTTAGTTCAGGCAGAGTTTCTCCCAAATCACAGAGGACTACTAGTTCTTAGCTGAATGTGGGTTGGTGCCTACATATAGGAAGTTCGTCCTTCCATCTCTAGTGGAGATTGGGAAGGATTTTGGGTCAGTGCCTCCTATAATTTAGTTCTTGCAAAAATCCAAGGAGCTACAAGTTAGTGCTTACAACAAATTCGTGAGGTCGGTGCCTCATGTGGTGCTTCTGGTAAGCTGGACATGTGTCTACAACAAGAGGGAGAGGGTGCTTCCTGCTAGTTGGTGCAAGCAAACAATCAAAGGGAGTTGGTTCTCCTTGTGAGTTGGTGCTCACAAAATAGATTGATGTATTAGAGTGGGTTCCCTTAATCTACATCAATAACAACAAGCTTTGTGGTTTTTTCCTGAAAGGGTTTCCACGTGAAAAACCTTGTGTCTATGTGTGTGATGCTTATGGTTTATTTTCTTGTGTGTTGAGTTTATGTTGTTGCCATATTATATACTATTGTTGGTTATATGGTTGGATGCCAAGTTTAAATGAGAAAATTAAACTGGCATAAAGAAGTAAAAATTAGCCTTCATACTGATTCACCCCCCTCTTAGTAATCATTGTTTTCCAAAAATTGGTATCAGAGCCAAGTTCCTATAGAAATAACTTAATTGCTAGAAGGTAGATCGAATGGAAACAATGGCTAATGGAGTTTGGATAGAAGAACTTCATGGAAACCTACTTCATGTCCTTGGATAACGACATATGGCTCTCCATATTGAATGGAGAAAACAGCAAGCGAGTTGAAGAGGCCCAAAATATTATCATGAAGGGGATATTTGAGCCGAATGCTGATAAATTGAGGCATTGTGAGTCAGCAAAGGAAGTGTTGAACAAACTGCAATGTCTATATGGTGGAGATAGCCATCTGGCTCAAGAAGAGGCTGAGGAGCCTTGTTGCTTTGGCAATGAAATAGAACATGGTGAATTTCTTCTCATCACATTCCTGTTGATGGGGAAGAGATATCAGAAGAGATACCATGATGCTTTGAAGCTAGCACCTATGGTGATGAAGAAAAGGATCCAGATGAAGGGATCTTTTTTCTGAAAATAGGTTGATCTCATTTCTGAAGGAGATCAATGACCTATCATAGGCAATTCTCAAGAAAGAGGAGAAACAGAAACTCTATGAGCTTGAGAATGAGAAGTTGATAAAAACATTAGTTGATCTAAATGATCAACAAGAGGAGGCTAGTAGACTGACTGGGATGTTAACCCATCAGCTGAGTGTGAAGGAAGCTTGCTGCGAGAGACTACAAACTAAGGTAGTCTCATTGAGACATGACATATAAAATTAAAAAATAGAGTTGTCTCAATATCAGAAGATGAATGGAGTACAAGGATCCAACAACAAATAAAGGAAGGTTGTTGGATAGTAGCAACATCAAGGACAACACCACTAGTAAGGGAAGAAGCACCAGTAAGAGAAGAAGAAGCCACAACAACAACTAGAGTAGCAGAAGCCCAAGAAGAAGCAACAACAAGTACAACAGAAGAGGGCAAGGAAACTGCAAGGAAGAGTACAAGAAAATAATGCAAACTGTCATAAAAGGCACATGAGGAGCTAGCAGAGAACTGCTCCTCCTCAACGAATGAACCTTTAGAGAAAATGTAACTTCTGTCAATAAAGGACATTTTATGGTTTTTGTTTTCTTGCAATGATTATGGACATAAAGTCCTATACTATAGATAGCATGCAAGGAAAAAAAATGTGCTAGGTAGAAGCAACCCAAGGATGTAAAGAAAGGTTGGAAGAAGGCGTGCTGGCCTAGAGAGGAGTTTTTACAAAAGGGATGTCAAAAAGGGTAACTCCTTTATCCCAATCTTAAGCCAAAGTAGATGATATGACTGTGGCAATCTCAGGCACAATTGATCTGTCTGCAAAAATGAGAAGAGACAGAATGCTTCTCAGCATATGCATGAGAATGCAATAGCTCGGAATTTGAAGGCAAGGAGTAATAATAGAGCAGAAACATACTCATATGTCTTCAATGCTTTGTTTCAATAGAGAAAGGTTCATAGAGGACGAAGAAGTCAAAAGAGTGATCCTCCTACTCTTGTAGAAGACCCTTCTGAAAGGAAGAGAGGATCTAAGTGGATTTGGGTGAAGAAAGAGGAGTTGAATTAAAATTTTCCTCTACCCATGTGAAGTCGAGGGAAGACCCAAACATGGGCAAAGAAGAAGCAAGATGGGAATGCTTTTATTAGGTATCAACCTTTAAAGGTATGGAGAAAGAAATGGGATGACCTGCTCATGGATATTAGATCCTTTGTTTCTCTTCAGTAAAGGAAGAGAAGGGCCTCAAGGGAGGCTGAGTAAGTAAGATGCAGGAGGCCAAGAAGATGAACATAATGGCACATATTATGGATGAAGGTGGAGTGCAACCAACATGAGGAGTACACAACAATATCTCTTGTTGTGGGAAGAATATGGGCTGCAGTGGAAGTGTGGAATGACAAGAAGTTCACATTCATGTCAAGTCCTCAGGATTAGTCCCCATGCAAAGGCAAGGAAAATTTGTAGGAGATCAAGGAGCATTGGATCAGGGGGAGCTGCTTTGATAAGTAGTAGCAAGAAACAATGAGAAGCCTCAGAAAGGAAGATTGTTGAGAAAATGAAAGGTTTGCATATGTAGTGAAATATTATTATTTCATTTAAGTTGTAAGTATAATTATGCATAGCATTATTATGTTCATGAAACACAATTGGTGTAAGATTTTTCATGTCCATTAACCCTCAATTGGTATAGTTATGTCAACTGGTTGTGATGTGATCATGTTGAGAAATCATGTGTGCAAATGGACATTTATTTTTGATAAAATAAATATAAGAGTTCTGCTGGAACAACATTCCATTTGTATCATTTCTTTTGGTGCAAATGGTATGCCTTATAAAGTAGTCCCTATTATATGAAAATGATATCAAGGGGAGAAGTGGAGATGCTCAAGAATGAGAGAAGTCTCAGAAGCAACAACAACAGGGAAGAAGGGCGAGCCAAAATGCATCATTATAAATTGGTTTTTGCAGCAGTAGAAATACCATGAACAGTATAATGGGTATCATTTTATTGTATACAAACGATGTATTGGTGGACATAGTCCTCAACTAGTAGCCATAAGGTGTCCAAAACTAGAATAAAAAATCAGAGGCAACATATGTTCACGGGGAGCATATCACATGTTCCTAGTTTATGGAGCAGCAGTAGCAATAGTCCTAGAAGAGAGGTCTGCGAGGTAGAATGAACATCTCAACAACTAGAATTTGGTCCTCACAATCGGTGATTGCATGAGGAGAGTAAGAAAACTTGTGGCCCCTTGCCATTGATGTCAAAGGGGGAGAAAATTTGTGGAGAAGCTATTATGGCAAGAAGGTCATTAGTGTCTCATGACATGAGATGTGTAGAAGTAGCCTGAGGTTTGGCGGATGGTTTGTTGCCATCATTGCCAAAGGGGGAGATTGTTGGATAGTTGGCATTGTGTGCATGACCAGTGGCCTAGAGAAGTAATCTGCAAGTGTGTTGGCATTGATGTCAAAAATCATGCTATGGAGATGTGTTGGGAATTTTTCAGGCCTAAAAGTTGGCAGGAGTATTGGTATTGATGTCAATCAGACAAGCTTAGTTGCTTGTTACAACAGATGTTAGTAGTGATGGATTAGGAGGAATCCCTTGGTAGCTATAGGCTTATTAGAGAAGCCATAAAATGATGATTACAGTGATGGACCAGGATGCAAGTCCATGGTTGTTGCAGGCCTCACGCTAAGAACACATTATGGATTTGATTCCTAGCTATCCAGAGAGTTCAGGAGCAGAAGATTGGCAGTGAGGTTGGAGCCATATTTTAAGGTATCCTATGGGATCAATGGATAATCAGGCACCTTCCATAGGAAATGTCTCTAGAAGAGATTTCCAACGATATGTGGAAGTCCAGAAATGAGCTTGTGGGTCAAATGTTATGACCTGCTAAAGTTCAGGGTGTTAAAGCCTTAAGCAGGAAAGAATCTCGCATATCGCAAGTCCCACAAATTGGAAGTGTAGCAAGATCAAAGATCGAATTCCTATCCATATCAACAGTTAGAGATCATAGGCCAATCCATCTTGACAATTTAAAATCAGAGGTTTTGCAAGTCGGAGCATCGAAGGTCTTGTAGATCGAAAGTCCTGCAGATCGGAAGTCCTGCAGATCAGAAGTCCCACAGATTGGAGATCCTGCACATTGGAAGTTCCGCAAATAAGAGGATCCAGGTGCATCTCAAAATGATTGAGAATCATCGATCAGCAAACGCTGACTCAGTTAAAATGTCGGGAAGGCCAAAAGGAAAAATAGAAAGGGTTTTGATGCAAAATAAGGATAGGCAGGCCTTTTTCTCTCTCCTCTAAGCAGGAGACGTGGTGGCATCTGATTGGGTCTGATAAGGAAACATGGTAGCTAGTGATGGGCTCTGATGAGGACACATGGAAAAGTCTAGTTGGCTCCAATAAGGATAGATGGTAGTGTTTGGTAAGCTTCGATAAGGACACATGGCAGCAGGTGGTGAGCTTCGACGAGGACACATGGCAAGATCTAATTGGTTTCGATAAGGCCAAGTGGCAGTTGACATTAGCATGATGTGATGGCACACAAGGAAATGTGGTAGGTATATTCAACCATTTTGGGTGGCCTAATGGGCCATATCTAGGTGACATGTGTCACCACTCAAGGAGTGCCACATGGCAGTGATGATTTCACACCGGAAATCAATGATCGGAGGTTTGCAATGGTTGGCTCATGTGCCACAATGAAATTTCGCTAGGATGTAGGATAACAAGTGGTCGCAAAGCCCTAAGGGAATCAAGGTCTAGGGATGAATAGAGGGGCCAATCTGTAATCGGTGATTGACTATTTGTGATGGATAGAACATTCTCACAAAGTGGAAATCACCTATAAGGGGGCTCCGATATATGGCTAGAACATGGTCTAGATTAAACTCAGAAAACCAAGGTTGTAGTGTGTTAACAAAGGGAGTGTAGCCCTCAATGAGAGTCTAAAGGCTTAATCACCTTAAGGCTACGCGACTAGTCACGATGCTCGGTCCTATGGTAGGAGGTGCATGGTAAGGGCTAAGCAGAAGGAGCTCAGAAATCAAAGATCAGCGATCAAAGGATTGCGGTTGTTGACACATGGACGACAATTGAAAAATGTCAATAAATAGGGCTTCAATATGTTTTAGTGCTCGGTCATGAAATTAATATAAAACCAAGGGTGCATAGCATAACACGAGGAGAAAGGCCCCTGACAAGAGTCTGAAGGACTTAGCGCCTGAAGGCTAAGCCCTTGGTCGCAACACCTAGTCCTATAGTGGAAGTTTGATGAGAGATAAAGAAGAAGAGGCTTGAATATCAGAGGTCGGAAATCAACATTTTGCAATGTTGCACCACTGTGAAGCTATGATGAAAGTATCTGATATCTCAGTACAGAGGTGTATTGATGGCGTATGGGTCGGCAACTGCTGGAATGAATGCGAAACAAAGGTTTGGTCATAGGATAAATGGAAACTTTCATGGATCAGTCAAAGATATTTGAGAATAGGGAAACTAGGACAATGTTCCACATAATGTCCATGACTGAAGTACAGAGAATCCATGCTGAAGTGTTGTCAAGCTTTTTTAGATTTGAACATCTATGGAGAGTCTCAGTGATGGGAAAGTTGCAGACAGAGAGGACTGTACCTAGCTTAAGTAAGTAGGTGGATTGATAATTAATTATCATTATGGAGAAAACAGTCAAGATAGACAGAGAGTGGTAGAGACCAAGTCCAATGCAGACAACAAAATGTAGGGCCATGTTGAGGTACAACACGTAGTGTTGACAAAGGAAAACATCACATCATCGATTGGGGTGAAAAATAGAGGAACAAAACCCAAGAGCTTGATTGATCATGTGGGGGAATGCAAAATTGTTGTTAGACGCCCATTCTCAAGTGAATGTAGTGGTAGAGACCAATTTTTATACATACAACAGAATGCAGGGCCATGCCGAGGTACAATGTGTAATGTTGACATAAGATAGTGTAGAAACATCAATCAGGGTGAACAACAGAGGAAAAAACCCATGAGCTCAATTAATCATGTGGGGGAATGCAACATTGTTGTCTGAGAGGCTAGGAGGAAAAATCTATGAGTGTGAGCACTGCTATGAGAGGATAAGTGAGAGCCACTTTTGCGTCTAAAGGTCAATTGTATCTTAGCAGAAGAAAAGAGACCTCGAGAGCAGCACTCTATGTGTTAGGCCGAAGATGCATGTGTGGTCTGTATGTAAAGGCTAATAGTTTCCTGTGTTGTGTGTGTTAGGCCGATATTTTCCTGTGAGCATTGAGACAAGGCTTAAGTTCCTGCACTCTGTGTTAAAGGCAAAAGTTTACTGAGTTCTGCGTATAATATAGTTGTGCATGTGCCTTAGAGATCAGACTGTGTGCTATGGAAAGTACTGAGGCCGAGAGCAAAGTGATTGTTGTTGAGAGTAGAGAGAAGAGGGTTGAGAGAGGCTCTTGTTGAGCAGATCACAGGGATGAAGAATGTTGTAGAGAGCTGCAAAGTGTAGCAGAGTGAGCAAAGATAAAAGCTGAGATTAGGCAGAGTTGCTGCCAAATCACAGAGGACTACTAGTTCTTAAATGAATGTGGGTTGGTTCCTACATACATGAATCTGGTCCTTCCATCTCCAGTGGAGCTTAGGAGGGCTTTTGGGTCGGTTCCTCCTACAAGTTAGTTCTTGCAAAAATCAAAGGAGCTACAAGTCAGTGCTTACAACAAATTCGTGAGGTCGGTGCCTCATATGGTGCTTCTGGTAAGCTGGATATGTGTGTACAACAAGAGGGAGTTGGTGCTTCCTGCTAGTCAGTGCTAGCAAACAATCAATGGGAGTTGGTGCTTCTTGTGAGTTGGTGCTCACAAAATAGATTGATGTAATAAAGTGGGTGCTCTTAATTTACATCAATAACAACAAATAGCTTTGTGGTTTTTTCCCGAAAGGGTTTCCATGTGAAAAACCTTGTGTCTATGTGTATGATGCTTATGGTTTATTTTCTTGTGTGTTGAGTTTATGTTGCTGCCATATTATATACTATTGTTGGTTATATGGTTGGATGCCAAGTTTAAATAAGAAATGTAAATTGACATAAAGAAGTAAAAATTAGCCTTAATACGGATTCACCCCCCCTTCAGTATTATCATTGTTTTCCACAGATGGAACCTATATTGATTTACTGTGATAATCAGAGTTGTATCAAACTCTCTAAGAATTCAATTTTTTATGATCGATACAAGCATATCGACATTCAATATCACCATCTACGAGATTGTGTGTAGAGGATAATCATGTTGTTGGATTACATTCCTACAGAGGAGCAGAATGCAAATATTTTGACAAAGGGATTGTCAAGATGAAAATTTGAGTTTCAGATAGGCAGGATCAGCGTAGCAAACATCCATTTCTTGTTGAGAGGGAGTGTTGAAAACACAATAAGAAAATCCTAATTTAATTTTTTCCTTGAATTAAATTGGGAATAAAATTGTAATTCCACATCTCATGACAACTTGTAGTAGTTAACTAAGTTAATTTGACTTAGTTGGCTCCATTAATCCAAGTTGAGGGTCTAACTAGAGTCATGTAGAGTGTCTCCTATGATTAGGAGCACTAGTTGAGTTTATTTTGAGTTGTAATTATTTAATTCAGTCTAATTGAGTTAAAGTCATTTAAACTAGTTCCAATTGATTGAGGAATTAATGGGAGGTTTAGTAGTGGGGTGCTTCCGTAGTCCAGTGGGGTGCTTCCTATAGTTGAGTATGGTGCTTCCTGTAGTATAGTGGGGTGTTGCCTAAAGTGCAATATGGTGCTACCTATTGTACAATGTGATGACGCCTGTAGCGATCAACCAGTAAACTGAATATTCAGTCATAATTAACTCATGCATGTTGTTATCATCCAAATTTTTTCAAAAAACATCATTGTGTCCACTCTGCTTTTGGTCATGATTTCAAGGAGATCTAAAGGTCATTTTAGTCTTCATAATGGGTAGGTGATAGGTTAAAAGTCTCATTTTCATATCCAAATAAAGTTAAATCAGCCTTGTTCCATGTCCTAGAAGTCTCACATGCTGTTTAGAACTCATATCTTTAACCATTTTGAAAATTGTGTTGAAAAAAGAGCATACACATAAATCCACAATTTTGTAGTGCAACTACTTTAAAAAAGGTGATTTGCGCTATGAAAACAAGCAGTTTTGTAGTGCATTATGAGGCAAAAACCCTATTTTTCTATTTTTAGTGGTTAACTTTCAAGGGGGTTCCTGAGAAATTTCAAACTCATTTTTGAAAATTGAAAGAGGTTTTTCTTATTAACATTCTTATCTACGAAAACATCCTCCATTTTTGTAACAACTATCAAGGATCAAGAGATAGGAGCTCAGGAGTGCAACCTTCTTTTTTAGGAAAAACATAGTTATTTTTATGGGTTGATGAAGTGGCTGTTGCTTTCCACTTCCTCATTTTTTCACCTTTCTCTCCACATTCGAATATAATTCCTTAAAAAAGCTACCCAAGCTCCTCTCTGTCATTTAATTTTCAACGTTTTCATGTATCAGTCAGCTGTCACCTTTGAAAAGTTAACTTTTTGACAAATAGCTTGCTGTCCAAAAAATTCTTTATAGCTGTCATATTTTTAAGAGGGCAGTTTGGGTTATAAAGGGAAATTTCCATGAAGATGAAAGGATAAAAATAAGGCTATTATGGACGACCTCAACTTCACACAAGCTTTCATCTAGATAGGTTACATGTATTTCTACCAGGAGCTGTAAGGGGATTTGTGTGTTCCTTGGACTGTTTTGAGGTGTTGGTTTCAAAACGAATTTTCAGGAAAATGAATATGAATTTCAAAAATATTAAGGAGGTTTTTTCTAAGAACATGACAAGGAACAAAAACCTCTTTCAAATTTCTTCCAGGTACTACCAATTTGGAGATTTGAAGTTTCCTTTGAGACCTATTTGCAGAATTCTGAATTTTCCTGTTTTATACATGATTTTATAATGTAGATTCCAGACAACTGAAGTTGGTTTTCAAAAAAATGAGAGAGATTTTTCTTATAAACATTCTTATCTACAAAAAACCCCTCCATTTTTGTAACAACCATTAGGGATCAAAATATATAAGCTCTGTCTCAACACCTATTTTTCAGATAAAAATAGTGCAGAAAATGATAAATTTATAGGTGAGTCTTTCATTAAGGTGAAGACCAAATTTTGAAGAAGAACATCTTATAAGGGTAAGTTGTTTTGATTTTTGGTGATCATATCAGTCTTTATGAAATGTTGAAAAATTCCCAAACTGCAGATTTTGAAGGCCGTGTTGAAAAAATAGAATACATAACAGTTTCATAGTGCACTACGAAACTACTGAAGGTGACTTTTTAGCACTTTATAGATGCATTTTGAAGGTAGGGTTTGATCAAGTCCAAGTTTTGATGATTTCTGATAGACATATGAGGATCATTGATAAAGTTTCAGATGGCAGTGATGCAGAATGGTTCAAAGAAGTATTCCATAAATGATATTAAAGCTATGCTACGAAAGCAAACTATTTTAGCAGCACAGTCATGTTTCATTCTCTTTTTCATCTATTCGAGAGTTATTTTATTGCACAACTGAACAAATGAAGTTTTTATGGACTATTAATGCATGCCACATGTACACCAACAAAACTGCTTGAAGATAAGTATAAAGGATTAAGGGCATTAAAAGGAGGAACTCTATCTCCTAGTTTTCAGGACAGTTAGATCATGACTCAACAGGTTTCACAACAACACCATGGACGTTATCAAGCTCGAATACATGGGTTTACAACTAATTAAAGAATGTATTGAAGTCATAGATAAGGTTGTTGAAATCATGTTTTAGGAGTTTCACTCCTATTTGTATTAGGACTCTTAAAGAAAACTAGCTATCAAATTGTAATTAAGTAGTTTGTTTTGTGAATAGAAAGGTGTCTATGTTAGGAATTTGAATTCCTATAGAGGTGGATCATAGTATCCAATGATGTAAAACTCTATATAAAGCTTGAGAATCGAATTCCTCAAAGAGGGGGAATTTCATTAACAAAGCAAAGTTGTTTCATTGTAAGTAACTGTGGTTTTTCAAACTTAATACAGAGATCAGTTTGACTACTCAAGATTCAAAAGGAGTTTACATGTTTGATGTTCTTATGTACTTTTTCAATTACTTATTTGTAGAGGTATGAGCTTGTGATACTTAGAATTCATTGGGAAATGCTTTAACATCCTTCACATACTTGTAAACTGTGTTGATTCACTGTGTTATTGTTTTACTTATAAACCTAAACTCTAAGTGCCTTGACTTCCATATTTCACTGACCATGCTATTTTGTTGAAGACTATCTTGACTCCATAGCCTAATGGATGTGCTAATTGTTGATTCAACCAATTATACACTTTTGTCCATTTTTATTCCTAGAGTTAGCCATCTAATCATTAATAAAAAACCTTAAACCTATTGAGAGAGCCCTCTCAGGTTGAGGAGGCTAAGCCTCAACCAAAATATTGGTTTGAAAGAGTTACTCAGAGTCTACTTGATCAGTAGCCTAGCCGAACTGTAGACATCTGACAGAGGGGCAAGGATTTCGATCCATCAAGGTGAGAACTAGGTCGGTCAGGGCTTACTCGAAAGCCTGTCCCGGAGCGCTGGAGCTCATCCGATGAGTGAAAGCGTACTTTCAAGGGACATTAGTCACTCACTATTCATATGGCAGGGTTATATTTTGTGATAACACATGTTAGACCAGAGAAAGACCTAGTTGAGATTGGTGTTTAGGGACAATGTACTATCAGTTGTAAAATCATCTAAATTAAATCAATGCTACATGCAATCAGACGAAGTCCTGTGAGGATTGTGCAATTCATAATTGAGGAAATTCCCAATTAAACAGGGGCTAATTCCCATGGGAACAACGTAAGGAAATAGGGACTTAGAAAAGCTAGAAATTGTTTAAGTATTGGCCAAAGATTTCCTAGGAAGTAGTGAGATAGATAGGGATAATGTAGAGGTTTCTTGGGCTTGACAAAAGCATTGTAATATTCTCATATGTTTTGATTAATGCAATATACATATAGCAATGGGTTTTAGTTTTTTATTTCCCTAAAAAATCATTTTGTTACGTATAATTGAATTATTTCTCTTATATGATTTGTGATTTCATCGATTGTTTATTGTTTCCCCTGATGAGTAGAGTAGATTCAAGTCAACTGTTTTAGCATATTATAATTTGCAGCTTGAATATACAAGGAATTTCTACAGCTCCCATGTTTTCCATTTGATCCACTGACCCATTTAAATGTCTTTTGATGTGGTAAAAATCAATAGATTCAAATTAACCCATTGATAATTTGAATCTATGCAAAAGTGATGGAATCCTTAAGTCCTCTATTGTTCTACACTTTATAGCTCGTTTTATGATGGTTTTAAAGTCACCAAAGACTTTTAATTATTGTATTCCATTTGCTATTGCAAGTTCCATCCCTTGCCATAACACCATATACTCTGTCTCATTATTGGTTGTCACCACTGGCCCCCTTGCATATTTGATCTCCCTTTCTTCGTTGAGGTAAGAAAAAACCCATCTTGCTCCTACCTCCTTGGACATCCGCACACATTAACAACATCATTATACTTATTAAATGTCCATCAGAATATAATCTACAACATCCAATATATATGAAATAACAAGATAATTATTGTAACATGACCATCATCTATAATTAAAACAAGTGAGTCAAATATCTATAACTTAAGTGAATTTGACAACATCCAATATGAGCAGTAAAACAAAACCATCATACATAATAAATAAGCATCCAAATCATCAAAAACTTTTAATATATAAAACTTGATGAGTCAATATAGATAAAATCATCATCATATATGTTTAAAACAAGTGAAATTCACATATAATTGTATATCAATAACATGTGAAAATGATACATGTCCAACAATCGACATAAGTCAAAATTATACATCATGTACATACAATATAAATATAAATTATAAATCATGTAAGAGAAAATAATACGAGTCAATATGATACGTCATGTCCAAATGATACAATTCAAAATGATACATGTCAAAAAGATACAACTCAATAATATAATAATGGAGGCCGTGAAAATGATACATATGATAGGAACCATGAAAATCGACATCATAAAAATATATCAAAAATGATCCATGATGTAATCTATATGATCATGAATTTTGGTTGTTACTACTAACAACTAGCTCATCACCATTGTGATCATGATCACCATGATCACCATGATCATCATCATTTCCAGTTGTATCGGTATCAACCTAGATTTCATCTATATCTGTGTCATCATGAGCATCATCTACCATCTCAGCATTAGACCCAATTTGACCTGGATCTATGTAACAAGGATCATTCGAATTTTCTGGAGGATCCTTGTTCTGTAAAAAAAAAACTTTTAGAATGAAAACTTATTATTTATTTCATGCAATAATTAATTTCTCTGTTATATATCTAATATATCAGCAAATGAAATAAAATGATAATCATTTTACAACATATCAAAGTGCACATACGATAATAAAATTTCAAATAAATTACAACTAACATGTCATTCCAATGAAGATTTCAAGATCTAGTCAAAGAACAGTCATAGCTTAGAGGAAATATGAATAACACTTATTTAGATCTATGATTATCATGTTGATAGGTGAAAAGAGAAATAGACATCAATATAGAGCATCATATTGAATTTTGTTTGATATTAGAATAAAAAGTGATAGTACTTGAAACTTGTAAATCAGAGCATCAAATGAATTTTTCAAACTTAAATTACTTTCATTTAAAATATGAAGACTAAAAACACTTATGGAATTGCACACGAAAAACATCACTAGGAAAACTGCCTAATAAGAATCACTAAAAACATCTTTGATATAAGAGTTCAAATACTTGTGCCTCGAAATATCTATTAATCTCAAAATGGAATCAAATATAACACAAGTCTTTTTATTCATAAACCAACCCTTCTCTCTACTTTTTCATCTAATTTATACAAAAGTTACATAATCTTTGAGATCCATAATATACCAAAAGTTTTAATTACAAAATACTAAAAATATATACATATCTTGATCACTTTATTAAACCTGAAAAATACATTTGCAAGGAACAAGTGATGCATTGACACTTTGAGACATAAACCATGGTGGAAAAATGGTAGGCATGTAGCTATAGAATTTTCTCAAGATGTGGATCTAAACTGGTTATTTACAATTTGGAACAAAATCTAGACAACCTCCTGTTTGTAGCCATGATGTAGAAATTTGATAGCAATTGCAACTCCCAAAGAATTTGATCCTAAATCAGGAGACACAAATTCTACTCTACTAATCCGTGGAATGAAAATCACAATTTAGAACAACATACATATACATGCAACAAGAAAAACCACAAGTACATAGTGATTTCTAAGTGAACCCAACTAGGAAAACACCCTCAAGCCTCTTTGCATTAATCAATTGAATAGAGAAACTATTACAATTGCATGCTCCATCTCTAAGCACCACTTGCAAAAGAAAAATTGTACTCTCTGCTGAAGGAGAACCTTTGGCCAACACTTAGCCAATTTCTACCTCCACAAGACTCTTAATTCCTTACACAAATATGAGCTAATTCAAGCTCCTAAACAATAGGGAAGTCCATATTTCCTTGCACAATTCTCAAGGAATTGATCTCTTGACTGCATGCAACAACTACACACTCAAATAGTATACACTAGCCTTTGTCTTCTCCACTCTAGCTGAGCAATTCAAATTCCATACATGTCTGGGCTATTTTGGGTTGATTGATCAATTAATTGACAAATTGTTGAGTTAGACTATTGTCTCATTGCACAATTGACCTTCAATTGACCCCATTAACTGAACTAGATTAGTAAAATAGAAGTCAACACATGCATGACTAAACTCAAAGCCCACTAACTCGAATTTACTGAGCTAACTGAGTGATGAGAGCCATGCTAGACTGGTTAACTGCCTCCAATTTGTCCCACTGATGTGGAAATTCGATTTACTCAATTTCACTAAGGCTAAATTCAAATTGAGACTTTCTTGCTACACTTTCTAACACTTTGTCATAGAAAGAAAGGGATTTTTCACCACCCCTATACTTGTGGAATTAAAATTTGCCTCTTGATAATGCCTTTGTCAAGATGTCAGCATCTCGCTCCTCTGTTGGAATGTACTATAGCAACATAATTCTCATCTACACATAATCTCGCAAATGATGATACTAGATATCAATGTATGTGGACCTGTGCCGTGAAATAAATTATGGATTCTCAGAGAGCTTAATGAAACTTTGATTATATTAATATATCACCATCAGATCCATATCCTAAATGAAAAGAAGCACAAATATTTTCCTCATCCATTTGGCCTCGCATTCTTCTTGACTTACATCCATGTCTTCAACCTCTGCTGAGTTAAGCACCACATACCTCTACTTCCTACTATACCAAGAAATAGTTTTGGACCAAGCACTGAAGATAGAACCTAAAGGATTTTTCCTATCTGTTGGACTCCTTACCCAATTTGCATCAGTCAAGCCTTGGAGATTCACTCCCTCTGTCCTTGTGTACCATAATCCATACTCCCTAGTCATTTGAGGTACCATACCACATGCTTTGTTTCCTTCCAATATAGAGTTGGCCTCACCATAGCTTGACTAAGTTGGTTTACTGCAAAGCACATGTCGAATCTTGTGTTCACAAGATACATAAAAGACCCAACAAACTTCCTATAAATGGTAACATCAACCTCTTCACCTGAAGTGGCATTCTCCTCCCTCTAGTTTGTGGCTTGAGGTGTGTCCAGAGGCTTACAATTATTCATGTGAAATCTCTGAAGAATTTTAGAGGCATACTTCCCTTGAGACATAAACAATTCATCATCACCTTTCCATACTTCAAGAACATAGAAGTAACACAATAAGCCCAAGTATTTAATCTCAAATTCCCTTGCAATATCCTCTTTGCAAGAGCATATCATTTGCTCATCCCTTTTCAATGTTAAATCATCAACATACAAAAAAAAATAAGAAACTTACCCTATACCACAATGTGATAGAGGTTTGCATTTGCTTCACTTTTGGTGAGGTTCAATCCATTGAGATAACTGTCAATCCGAGTGTGCCATGCTTTGGGAACCTATTTGAGACCATACAATTCTCTCTTGAGTCTACACACATGTGAATCCTGATCATATGCCTCGAATCCTTTTGGATGCTTGTTGGCTTATTGGGGCCTGACCCAGGTTCGGAAGAGTTATTAACCAAAAAAATCCCATAACTATCGGCCTTTTTGGCAACAGTCCGCGGACCGTGGACTGAGGTCTCACCCGAGGTAGTAGGGGAGGGTGCTGGAACCAAGTTTCTGCACCCTTGGGATGTCTTCATGCCATTTGGAGAGGTCGTACCCCATTCTGTGGCCTCGTGCCACTCTACTTCTGCGTATATTCGGAACAAGGAAAATCCTTACTAGTTATTAATATTGAGTTTGTTATAGATCTGATCTACTTCTTACTTTAAGCAAACATTTAATAGAGATAACCACTGCGTGCACCCATAATGTTATAGTTTTGCATAAACTCAGAACATAAGCATAAACACATAGATCAGATAGATATATAAACTAGAAATTAACCAGATCCACGATATTTTAGAATCAACACAGTAATTCAGAAGCAACTTATCTTTATTTAACTATTTCGCCAATAAAACCAGATGTACCATGCGCACTCAGATGCAGGGGTCTGTGCACATAGCTATGGACTCTACCAAGCCTCTGCACACACAGTTGCAGAGCCTCTATCTACCTACCAACACCCTCGACTCGGACTTACAGACGCAGACATTTTCGTCTTTTTCCAACCATAACACCATGATTCATCCCAAAACGAACTACTTCTACCCTTAGAGCCTCACTCTATTTATACATTCCCATGGTCCGTTGACCATGGGAAGGCCGACTCACTTCCTATTATTCTACATTATTTCTTGGGTGGACAACCCTTTGAATTGACCTATTAAATTTCGCGCTCTGCATATTTCAAAGATTTACAATATTATTATCCTAAATTATCGGCTTTAAGCCCCAAAAACTGTTACGCATGACCTCTGCTACCCAACAGGCCCCCAACACAATCATCATAACTCATCCCGAGTCACCCGTCAGTGTGGTGATACCCAATGCCTAGGCTCCGTGGTTCACCTTTCTATGAGTGATTCCCTTCATTCTACTGCTCCCTCTTTGTCTCCTATAACGCTTCTTCCAGCTCCATGGTTCACCTTCTTGTGAGTAATTCCCTTCATTCTACTGCTCCCTCTTTGTCTCCTACAATGCTTCTTCCAGCTCCTGCTTCATTGTCTCGACCACTTCATGCAACTGTACTGCTCATTCTGCTCTGCTCGTTTAACACAAAACACCCGCTCATAGGATTTTAGCTCTCGCTGGGGTGCCGCATATGGGAACTCTTCAAACCAACGCAACCATTTTCCAATTTCATATCATCTATGCGCATTGTTTGCTGCATCTTGTATTGCAATTTTGCAAGACCATTGCTGTTATCCGCGAGATCCCAGTCTTCAAGGTGCATCAGAGACGAGTTGTTAATTGCAATTCCACCTTTTTTCTCCATGTTTACAGCCGTTCCCCTATCTTTTATGGTTCACCAATCAGCCCATGGGTAAGGCAACAACATCTGGACCAGTTCTGCTTCGTGTCTACAAATTTTCGGCACATCCCCTACCATTGACGCTGAACTCTGCGCGGTGCCTGCAGCAGTCAACATTGTAGTCTTTAGAAAGCCTTGCATCTTCATTGGCCATATCACAACCCTTGGGCATACTCCTTGAGCGTAGACAATGAATAGTTCCATATCAGCGGGAAAGCACAATAGCTCACTGTTCTCAAAAGTGCAGCTCATTTAGTGGATGCCCCCCTGTGATTTATATGTGTTTCAAAATTCAAATTCATTGGTTCCCGCCTTTTTTGGTGCCCTCATGTTAAACCTGTGATAGATCGTTCTAGATTTGGTTCATACCCCATCCCTTAATTTCCCGCCACTCGCTCCCTTTTTCCATAACTTAGACATCTTTTCATGAATAGTTACAACAACGGTCACCTCTCTACTTGGCAATGCAGCAGTGCAACCTTTTCCGCGTAACCATGACCCTTGTGATAGACTAGATCTACGTGCACCTTGGCTATCGCTTAGCTTCCCCCCAGACTACTTTATCATCTCATGCTCTCTTTCAACTAGCTGGAGTGGTGAGACTCTCCTTCGGGCAGTTAGTCAGGCGATCGACCCACCTGTGTAGAGCTTCAGGCGATTGTCATTTACTCTTCTTGGAAAGGGGTCTCCATTGAGCTTGGCAAGTTGGACCACGCCTCCATCTGTAACTTCTTTGACTACATAGGGTCCTAACCAGTGCATGCAGAGTTTTCCAGGGAATTTCTTGAACTTGTTGTCATATAGTAAAACTAGATCATTTGCTTTAAACGTGCGCATTTTGATACGACAATCATGCCAAGCTTTTTCTCGCTGCTTCTGTCCTTGTTGGTTAAAGCCTACTAGAAATCACTACTTTTCAAGTACCTCCAATTGCATGATCCTTTCTTCCAAAGCTCTGCGGTCTGCCATACCTGTTGCTATTGCTATTCGTAAACTAGGAACAATGTACTCCATTGGCATGACGACTTCCTTGCCATAGACTAACCGGAAAGGGGTCTGGCCCATCAGCTTCCTGCATGGTTTTTGGTATGCTCATAGCACAACAGATATGCGTAAATCCAAATCATTTCATTGCGCATTACATACCTTGGTCAACGTTGTCTCCAAAATTTTGTTAAATGCCTCAATGGTGCCATTTTCTTATGGATGATATGGTGTACTCTGTTGATGATATATTTGAAATTCCTCAGTGAGCGCGCTGATAGTCTCATTTAGGAAGTGCTTCCATGGTTTCTCATTAGTATTTTTCGATATCCAAACTATGTTAACACATTCTCGAACAAAAATTTTGGTTGTAGCGGCCATGCAGTCATTAACCGGTTGTGCTTCTGCCCATCAGGTCAAGTATTTTGTTGCAGTGATGATATAGCATGTCCTTGTCTTTCCTGGAGGGGTGACAGGCCCTACGATGTTGATTGCCCATTTCTCGAATGGTTGCAGCATCATCTATGGCTTGAGTGGCATCTCATCCCTTCGCGAAGGTTTCCCAGTCTATTGACATATGTCGCAGGCCCGACAGTACGCTTTGGAGTCTTGATGGAGAGTTGGCCACCATAGTCCTGCGTGAAAAATCTTTTGTGCTGTGGTGCATCTCGCATAATGTCCTCCTATCACGCCCCCGTGTGCTTCGGTAAGGATGATTCTATCCTTGCTCAAATTCCAGTACATAACGACATAAATTTCATCGTTTCCCATTTTGGAAAGATGCCCTCCAATGATAGTAAATTCTACTGCGTGTATCACCAGTTCTTTCTTCTGTTGAACTGAATACCACTATGGCGTAGTTCCAGTGGTTAAGAAGTTGATGATATCCTTGAAGTGGCCATCCGCGACATGGACTGCATAGATTTATGCATCAAGTAGTGCCCCCTCTAGGTTGGTGGGTTCTTCACCATTCTCATTTCGGGACAGGTGATCTGGACCTAGGTTTAGCCATCCCGGCTTTACGATGACTTCAAAATCATATTCCTGAATAATAACAACCATCTACAAATGTGCCCCCCCAACACAGGCTTATTCACTAGGTATTTGAGCATAGAGTGATTAGTATACATCTTAAAGTGTCCTAAAAGTAGGTAGTGGTGGTATTTCTAGAGCACGTACACCATTGCCAATCCCTCCTACTTTGTAGTGGAGTAGTTCTTCTCAACTTTGGATAATCGTCGACTTGCGAATGCCATCGAGTGATCAATTCCTTCTACTCCTTCCTATGTGAGAACTGTTCCCAACGAAATACATGACGTGTCAACATGCACATGAAATTCGATGCCCTATTTTGGAAAGACTAAGATAGGATCTGATGCCATCTTTTCCTTGAGCGTTTCCAAACTTTTGTTACATTCTTCATTCCAGCAATAAGTAGCATCCTTTTTCAACAACTGTTCCATTGGTATCATGATCTACACGTAGCCCTTGATGAACTTTCGGTAGTAACCAGTGTGTCCTAGTGTGGCGTGCAACTACTTGACACTCCGCGACGCTTGTAGATTGAGTATGACAACAATCTTTTCTAGGTCCACCATGAGGCCTTGCCTACAGACCACATGGCCGAGCAAGTTCTCGAAGGGGACAAGGAAAGTACACTTCTTGAGATTCAGTGCAATCTAGTGTCATCGGCACGTATCCAACATTAACCATAAGCTCACAGTATGTTTCTTAACTAGGCCAAAGACAGTCCAATCATCAAGATATACCTCCAAGAACTTGTGTATAAATTCCTTGAACACAACTATCATAACGCATGAGAATATCGCTGACGTGTTCTTTAGACCAAAGGGCATCATAGTATACTGAAAACAACCCCATTTGATTGCAAAAGTCATTTTACTCCTATCCTCCGGTGCAATCTTGATCTAGTGGTACCTCGAGAAACCGTCCGTGAAGGAGTAAGCTTCCTGTCCACCCACATTTTCCAGTACTTAGTCTATGAAGGGCATTGGGAAGGGATTGTTAACACATGCATCATTGAGCTTCCTGAGATCCACACAAATGTGAATCTCTCGCTTCTATTTCTTCTCTTGTACCACCATAGGACTTACCCAGTAAGATTCCTCCACTAGTTCAATTATTCCTGCTGCAAGCATTTTGTCCAATTCTTTACGAACCTTTGCTTTATATTTTGGATTTAACTGATAAGGCCGCTGCTTGACTGGTTTTGCATCTGGTTTCGGAGTTATCTTCATTATTCCTAAGTCACCGAGGATCCCCTTTAGCTTCGTGACTTTGGTCGGGAATAAATCTTGATATTCTCGCAATAAATCGACGACCTTCCCCACCGTGGCATCATCCCAATAATCCCCAAGAATTGCATACTTCATCTCTTCCTCCATTTTGATGTTTACTTGTTTTGTTTTCAGTGGTGCAGTGATGTTTGGATCCTCAATTGCTGGTCTGTGAACCTCGCGACTCCCCTCTTTTTCCGAAATATTGATGTGTCTAGGGTCATCCTCATCATCTTCTACTTGCACATTGTAACATTCTAGGGCCTTGCTCAACTATCGTGACCAGTCTAGCTACACGATTTCTTCTGGTTCTAGTGGTATTTTGAAAATAGCAGCCTTGACCACCTATAATGCGTCGTCCACAGTATCCATCCATTGTTCATCAAAGAGGAACGTTAACAAGAAGCCTTCGTGTAAAATATCCCACTCGCCTGTACGATGTTAGAGCTCTATTTCAATATACCAGTTCCTTGGAATGACATCCAAGTTATGATAAAATAAACGTACCCACTTTGTTTGAGGCTCTTCTCCATAGGCTTGGACCCATCTGGTAAGGTGCCTGCGTGGGTCATCACGTCCATCGTATTTCTCAGTTATTTGTAGTTCCGGCTTCCCAAATATTATCTACATCATGCGCCTGCATTCGCGCCAATCTTCGAAGGTTCCCGCATGTGTGCCCCACCAATGTGTAGGCATCACGTGCAATACCCATTTCAACGCATCAAACTGTTGGTGCTCTGGAACTGTGCTTTCAAATCTGGTTAGGAATTCATCTACTGTTGTTAGCCCATCATACATCGGCAGTTCGCAATCATGAGCTCTGATGCAATACAATGAATTAGTCATCATATTGCAGATTAATGTGGTTACTCCGTTCAACCGATTATGCCACTACTCGTCCTCCTAATTTGAATCTTTAGTACAGGATTCTGCATGGCCCCACGATATTATTCCTTTTGTAGTTGGATTGAACCAATCTTGATTTCATGCAATAATTTTGTAGATACAATCTAATTCATCATCACTTCCTTCGTCGCACACAGGTTTAGTGTAACGTGGTCCTTCAACCGGGTCTAGCAGAATGACTACGCAGAGTGACTTCTTCTGAAATATCATTTTCCTCTTCTTTAAATTAATAGCCCCTTTCATATCGATGGTCTAGTCTATCCCTAACAAAATAGGGTAAGGGCTACATTCATCCACGATTTATATTACCTCAAAGTCCGTTCGGGTACTCATGCCTTCTATGTTATTTTTTCCTTGTAGTCTTCCCATGGGTAGGATCTTCCATTGATTTGCCATTCGCAATTGAATAGGAGACCATTGTAATGTGGGCTTGCCCATATGCTGCCAAGTTTTTTTAGGTAGTACATTTGCATCTAAGCCTAAGTCTAGAATGACCTGATCCATCTCATAGTCGCTAATCTGCACCATTAATCGCATTTCCTGCCCAGTCCGGGATGCCTGTTTTCCTAATTTTTGGACCACGTGAGGTTCACCAGACCCTACACACTTAGTTATCAATTCTTGTAATCCTTTAACTGCCCTATAGTCATGAAGCAATTTCATGCATGTCTCTAAAAAGGTAGTTATCATTGAAGGATCCCTCCCTGGTTCAGGTTGATCCTTATTACTTGGGGTAGAGACCTCCACGAAGCTCTTCCTAGCTTCTAGATCTATCTCCTTATGAACCTCGACATCATCCTTGGTTACTTTCCTCTTATCCCCCTGTAGCTACACCACTTCTGAGCACCATGTTTATGTTGGGGTCTTCTTTGCATGGTTCGGTCCTCATCATTTCGACGTTCTCAATCGTTGTAGGTTGTGCTGCCCTCTTCTCACGTATCTGTGCTATCAATGTGGGGAAATCTATCATTTCATGATCGAACTGCTCATAGTAAGGGCATGATATTTTGGTCGAGTTGGTACAGTTCCACACGTAGTGTCCTGGTCCTCCATAGTTGTAATAGATTAGCTACCCGTGACCCTTTCTTGGCACTATTCCTCCCCGTCCTCGTCCACATCCCTAGAATCCACCATGCGCTATTGCCACGGTGACCTTGCACTTCAATCTGCATTCGGTAGGCAGGTGATTGGTCCATCAATAATTGATAACTACGACAGTCTTGCTCCTTGTGGCCCACCGATCTGTAAAAGTTGCAAAAAAGCTGCTGGAGGGTCTAATTAAATTTTGGTAGTAGATGACAGTTCTTCGTGTTGTGCTTTCCACCCACTTGATAGATTGCACACCAAAGTGAGGGTGTCGTGCTTGGCCCTGCTTGTGCCTCTGGTCACAACGGTGTTGGTCCCCCCATTGCCACGTAGTTGTCAAAGACCAGACAATGATCCTTATCATGACCCTGGATTCTACACTTTATACACCATACTTCCCCCCGTGCTTCTGGGCAAGGTGCCTTTTCCTTTTTTAAATTATGCATTTCTAAACATAGATTTTGTATTTGCAAGTAGATTTGCTGAACTCACAACCGTAGATCCTGTATTGGAGTTTCATGCAACCTCATCTTTGTCTCTAATGGTTCAGCTTGGGTTGAGATCTTTTGCTGTGACAGCGCCATCTTTAGATGTGGTGTTAATGATGCAACAAACCATGCGTAGTGTTGCTCATCCAACAACGTCATGTTCGACTCACAGATTGTACTTTTCAATCTCTGATCCAGATCCCACGGAGTTTCACCAGGCATCATCGCGATCTCTTTGAACCCTATGATCGAATATGTTTCTAATTTCGGCCGACTAAATTCTTTCTTCAATTCAGCCCAGATCTCTGCTGGTCCCACATTCGGGTGATCACTTGAGTACTTTATTAACCATGTTAGTGTGAAATCCTGCAGCGTGCTAACTAGGGTATCCTTTTTGATGTTATCATTCATAACTTCGTGTGCTTCTCATACTGCCCTTACCACGAACCAAAATTTTTTTGGATCTTCGCTTCTTGCTCCTTTGAATACTCGTAACTGGATTGCACTTGTCATTTTTAACCTTTGGTTTGTGTGCCGGTGTACTAGGACCTACTATGAACTCGTACCACTCCTCATCCAATCAATCCTCAGATTCTTTCTCAATTGGGTTCCAGTGTCCTGATACCAAACATCCCTTAGGCAGATCCCGGTCTCAACAATGGAACTATTTGTTGGCTTATTGGGACCTGACCTAGGTTCAAAAGGGTTATTAGCCAAACAAATCCCGCAGTTACTAGCCCTTTCGGCAATAGTCCGTGGAGCATGAACTGAGCTCTCACCCGAGGTAGCAGGGGAGGGTGTTGGAACCAGGTTTCCACACCCTTGGGATGCCTTGATGTGGTCTGGAGAGGTTGCACCCCGTTCTATGGCCTAGCGCCACTCTACTCCCGCGTAGATCCAGAACAAGGAAAATCCTTACTACTTATTAATATTGAGTTTGTTACAAATCCGATCTACTTCTTACAGTCTTTAAACAAAAATTTAATAGAGATAACCACTGTGCACACCCAGAATGTTATAAAATTACATAAACTCAGAACATAAGCATAAGTGCATAGATCAGACAGATATATAAACCAGAAATTAACCAAATCCATGATATTTCAGAATCAACACAATAATTCAGAAGCAACTTATATTTATTTAACTCTTTCGCCAATACAGCCAGATCTGCCCTACACACTCAATTGTAGGGGTCCATGCACATAGTTGCGGACTCTACCAGGGCTTTGCACACATAGCTGCAAAGCCTCTATCTACCTACCAACACCACTGACTCAGACTTATAGACGCAGAAATTACTGTCTTTTTCCAACCACAACACCAAGATTCGTCCCAAAACGAAGTACTTCTACCCTTACAGCCTCGCTATATTTATACATTCCCATGGTCCGTAGACCATGGGTAGGACAACTCACTTCCTATTATTCTACATTATTTCTTGGGCGGACAACCCTTTGACTTGACCTATTACATTTCACGCTTCGTATATTTCCAATATTTATAATATTATTATCCTAACTTATCGGCTTTAAGCCGCAAAAACTGTTACACGAGACCTCTGCTACCCAACAATGCTCTATGTAAATTTCCTCCTCAACAACACCAATGAGAAAGGAGTTATTCACATCCATCTGGTGGATCTTCCACCCCATCTTCACAACCAATGCAAGAGTTGATCTAATAGAGGAATAACTTTCCGCAAGGGTATGTTTCCTCATAGTCAACTCCCTATACCTAAGAAAACCCTTTGGCCAGAAATTTGGCCTTGTACTTCTCGATGCTCCCATCAGCTACATGCTTCAATTTGTAGATCCATTTGAAACCAACCACTGATTTCCATTATGGCCTTGACACCACTTCCCATACACTTTTATTCATGATGGATTCATATTATTCCACATGGCATCAACCCAAATAGGTTGAGAAATTTCTTCCTGAAATGAATAAGGCTTTGGCTCAATGAGCTCTGTCATGAGAGCCATGTAACGAGTGTACCTCTCAGGTGACCTCCTCTTCCTATGTACTAATGTAGGGGCTCCCACATTTTCCCTAACATCCTACAATAATATATTAACTTCTTTGGTTTTCTTTCTCCCTTCTCTGGATGTTTCTAGTTGAGTGGGTGCCTCAACTCAACCTCCTCTCTAATTCTCCATTTGTGGTTGCTCCACAACTTCTTGAAGCCCACATTGTGGCTCCTCATTTAGATCTAGAACCTCCTGCTCTGATGGAATACTCAACTCTGATTCCAGAGAGCATCTCATAGCCTTCTCGTCATGAAACTTGACATATATCCTCACAACTGTCATCCTCAGTGAAGGTAAATACACCCAGTAATTGTATGGAGTTTTAGTGTATCCTACAAAAACTCCCAAATTTGTTGTAGGATCAACTTTATTCCTCGTATCCTTGCATACATGATAATAAAAAAAAGCTCCCAAAATTATGAAATGAGACACATTAGGCTTTCTCCCACATAAATCTTCCTCTGGTGTGATCATACCAAGTATTCTATGAGGACTCTAGTTCTACAAGTAAACTATTGTGTTACATTCTTTTGCCCATAGATGCAATGACAACCAATGATCATGTAGGATAGCTCTTGCAACTCCAAATATGCTCCTATTCATCCTCTTAGCTACCCCATTCTACTGTGGTTAATAGGGTGCTATCAATTATCTTTGAATGCCTTCTTCGGAACAGAAATCCTTGAATTCATTCGAAACAAATTCACCTCCATTGTCACTCTTGAGAGCCTTCACCTTCTTTCCAGTCTCCTTCTCAATTAATGACTTAAATTCTACAAATTTGGAAAACATTTCATCCTTTTTCCTCATGAAGAAAATCCAGCATTTTCTAGAGAAATCATCAATAAAAATTACATAGTACTTATGTTTTGTTGTGGAGGATGTAGAGAAGGGTCCACAAACATATGAGTGGACTCACTCGAAGATTGCATCTAATCTTCTATCTTTTCCATGGAAGGTGGATTTGACATAATTACCCAATGTGCAACCCTTGCAGACATCTTGTTGGTCAAGAAAACCTTTAGGGAGACCGATGGTAGTTTGCTGCATGATTTTTAAGGCACTATGGTGTAGATGACAAAAGATCTTGTGCTAGAGTTCTCAAACATCTTGACTCTGCACTTTTTCTAGCTTGCTACTTAATGCAACACAATATCCCACCTCAATTTTGTATAGGTTCTTCACTCGAATTGCAACCTACTTCACTTTCTTGGTAGCTATGTGTCTTAGAAACGATTTCCCATTACTGAAAATAACATCATAGCCTCTATCCTCCAATACTACTACAAAGATGAGGTTCTTATTTAGCCTAGGTACAAACATAACATCTTTGAGGTGAAGAGGTGAGGATTTTTCCCTCTCAAAGGTGACAATAACAATTCTTATAGCATTGTACCTCCTATAATCCCCCAACTCAATATGCATCTAGAGATCCTTCTCCTCTAGGCTACTGAAAAATTCCTTACACCCTGTCATATGGAACGAGGCACCAAAATCAAGGTACCACACACTACCCATAACATTGTTGGCCATGAATGTTATTAGGGTGAAGTATAATTTGACTTGTGAAGCTAGTGCTTCACCTCCTGCTCCTCCTGAAGGCTTCTTGTTATACTTCTTATGTGAAATTTTTGTTCCATTATGCTCATATTCACGGAAGTGGAAACATTTTATCTTTCTCAAGTCTTTATTTTTTCCATTATTTTGGATGGATTCCAGTTTTCTTTAGGTCTTCTTTCCTTTTCTTGTCTTCCCTTTCTTGACAAAGGAAATATTATCTTCATCCTCTTCTTTGGATGATACAACCATCTTGGTATTTCTCTTGTTCTCTTCTTAAACCAAATTGGACTACAACCTTTCCCAATTTATTAATTTTTCCCTTCCATTCATAGAGTTTTGGTATATGTGTTAGTATTTTGGAAGGCCTAGAATAGCTAGGCTCACCAAATCACCTTTTGAAACATTCTCCCCAACCCCTCCAAGATCATCTCAGACTTGTGTGAATCTTGAGAGATATTGTGGAATGGTATCATTTTTCTGCATCCTAATGTTTCAATGTTTGTCTTTTAGGGCCAATTTTCTATGGTCACTTCTATTTCAAATAGCTCAGTTAGTGTCTTCCACATAAAAAATGGTGTTTCTTTGCCATGGATATTTGAGACAACATGGTCTATGACACCTTCTAGAAGAATTATCCTGCCCTTTGTAACATCCTTATTCCATTGGGCTAATTGTTGTGCATCAGACTGCTGGGGTTTCACAATTTCAGTTGTAACATATTCTAACAAACCAGTATCATCAAGCATCACTTCCATTCAGTCCTTCTAGGCTATGAAATTTGAGCTACACTCTAGGGAATACTCCAATATTAGTCCATTGAAAGACATTCTCACAAATCAGAGGACACACTGCTAGAGTGAAGTTGCAAATTTGAAATTCTTGCCAAACAAATTTGAAATACTGGTTCTATTGTGATTTTAGGTTTTGATACCATGTATAAATTTGATAGTAATTGAAATTTACCAAGAATTCGATCTGAAATTAGGAGACACAAATTCTACTCTACTAATCTGCAAAATAAAAATCAAAATTTAGAACAACATGAATGGAAATGCAATAAGAAAAACCACAAGTACATAGTGATTTCTAGGGGAAACCAACTGGGAGAAGCCCCTCAAGCCTCTTTGCTTTAATTAGTTGAATAGAGAAACTATTTCAATTGCATGCTCTAGCTTTGAGCACCACGTGCAAAATAGAAATTGTTCTCTTTGCTAAATGAGAAGTTATGGACGACACTTAGCCAATTTCTACCTCCTCCAACGTCCTATTTCCTTGCACAAATATGAGCTAATTTGAGCTCCTAAACAATATATAAATCCCTATCTCCTTGCACAATTCCTAAGGAAGGCTCTTGACTGCATGCAACAACTGTACACTCGAATGGTATAGACTAGCCTTTGTTTGCTCCAATCTAATTGAGAAATTTGAATTCCATGCATGTCTGGGCTATTTTGGGCCGATTAATCAATTAATTGACAGATGTATGAGTTAAATTACTGTCTCATTGCACAACTGATCTTCAAATGACCCTATTAATTGTTAGAGGTCAGTTAACTGAGTATAACTGAGTACAACTAAACTAGATTGCTAAAATTTAGCAATCAACACATGCATGATTGAACTCCAGTCCTACTAACTCGAATTTACCGAGAAAACTAAGTGATAAGAGCCATGTCACATTATTTAACTACCTCCAAGTTGTATTTCTAATGTGGAAATTTGATTTACTCAATTTGACTAAGGTTAAAGTCAAATTAAGCCTTTCTTGCAACACTGTTTAACACCCAATATCCTGATTTGATATTGATTGATCTTCTCAAAATAGCAATTTCCTTTTGATATTCTTATTTTTAGAGGTACTTGAAGCTTCCTATTTGTTGATTGTTAGGTACCACAAAGGTGTATCATCAAGAGAAATGACTTGATCCTTTAAGGGTGGTTTATACTGCAATTTGGAGTTGAGCCTAAGCTTATTTGTGGGCCTTGTATGCGGTTTTTGAATCCCATACATCTCAGCTAAAGTAACCTATTTTTCCTTTTTTTCTCTATACAGGTTTGGATGATTTGGTTTGACCCTATGAATCCCTTATTTCACTGAGATTTACTTATAAACCTTCCTCATGTTTATCATTGTGGAACTTATCAGTGAGGTTCTCTTCTGGCAACTCGATAAACTATTCTTGATAGGAGGCTAAAGCCTTTTCCTCAAGAAACCTCTTACTCTTTCTTACATATACCCCTTCCACCACAGGAATCTAAACAGGGTATTGAATGTGTTTGTGCACAAAATATTTCCTTTTGTTTCTGATAAGGATAGAGGAGGTTGATTGTTTTGGAATTTCAGCAATCTAAACAAGGTTGTAAACCTTTATTTGTTTCTTTCATTTGCTAGTTTTAGGCTTGGCAGAAAGTGACTCAACAAAGCCTCCCCAAAATAAGAAATGCTCCCAATTTCTACCAATTTTCCTCAGTTGATTAATAATTAAAACTTTAATTAAATTGAGGATGGCAGGAGGGGGACTATAAACTACACTGCCCGGGTTGGGGAACTACGTGATGAGGAAACTGCGCAAAAAAAAGGAGATGTCATAGAGACCACACAAGCACGTAGAAGGTTGCGCTACCTAGGAAAAAACCATGCAGGTTAGCCAGAAAGTGACCATTAAATTCATTGTTCATGATTTGACGATGAAAAATGGCTAAATAGAGTGGGGGGGGTGGCTTTTAAGATGAAATTTATGGGCGATATCCTTAAAAATATTCCACAAATCTAGCATTAATGAATCGATTTTGGGGGGAACAATTTGTTTTGAATTCAAAATGGCCTATAAATGACATGTAGCTACCCAAAGAATATCTCTTGGCATTTTGAGCATTGAGTTGTTGAGCTCTCAGGTGCGTATGAACCGTGACTTCTTTGAAGCTCTGATAACTAGTTCGGCGTTTGAGAAATTGAAAAAGGAGACACAAGAACTGTTGAATAATGTCATGTCGACACCTGTAGAAACTGTAGATATTGGGGAAGTAGTGATAGCCAAAGGGGATATGCCAAAGGTTGCTATGAAAGCAAAGGGAGCCGCTCTGGAGGTTTTAGAAATACCAGCTGAAGTCCCCAAGTCACCATGGTCACTAGATAAAGGCCTAACCCAACCTAGGAGAGTGCGAAAAGTAAGAAAGGAAAGCAAGCTATGACATCACAGCTGGTGCACGCGTCACCTAGGAGAAACCCGTCGAAGGACAAGCCCATTGCACAAGAAAAGGGAAAAACAATTAACCTAGAACTAGAGGAGGAAGAAATTGAGGATATCCCAATGGACGATGAAGATCTTGGGGTGGAAACGGAGGACGTTGAAGTTGAGGGATCTGACCCCATTACTAAATTTTCTGAGTACATCCCTCTGCACAGAGGCAAGGCTAAGATTCATAAGGAAATTGACGAGAGCAAGGTCACCTTGCACACACCTCTACTGCTGGACCAGATTGTTTTTGAAGGACTGTGCTTGGGGTGGATTCCACTATTGAAATTGGAGGACTAGGACTTAGCTGACACTGAGCGATTCCCTCACTTGGTGATATACCAGCTAATACACTGAGTTTTCCATAAGACCACTGGTATAACCACATTGGAAGCATGAAAGTGGCTCAAAGGCGTGGATAAGGCAGACCTACTCAACCTGCTATGGGTGGCGCATTACAATCACACACCCATTACCTTGCTGGTAATCAAGCACCTGCTATGCTTGATACATGATGTATGTTTGTGGTTGGAGGAACTAATACCCATCATTGATACACTGATCCATAGGATCATGAGGCTGCCATACTCAGGGGAGAATCGAGCTATGATATTTGGTGGAAAGGCGGGCGAGGAGACCCTCGTAGAGGCCATGAAAAAGAAGTTTGGATTAGTAAAGAAGCTGTGTGGCTATGCTATTACAAGTATTTCCCACCCTGCGATCAAAGTGGCCACACATATTTTGGTAGGGAAGGTCATGTGGAAGTGTCGCTCCAATGAAGTACCAACGCTTGTCATGGCTTTAGCAGCCCAATGTGAGGATGGGGTATAGTGTAATTGGTTGTACTACCTCTACGATGAGTTCCTCAAGAAATTTTGTGAGGTGTAGGATCTTAGTAAGACCTTCCACTATGTGCCGCTCTTACTGTCCATTGTTTTGGTAGCCTAGGAGCTATTCGAAGACAGTTAATTTCCCTCGATTGCGCCAGACCTGCCTGAGGTGATGAAGTACGCTTTGTTGTGGGTGACTAAGGATCCACAATGGATTAAGGATAGAAAGATCTTTTGGATCTTAATGGAGATGAGCGTGCACATGGCCATCAACTGCAAGCCATGGTTGTCACTTACTGTCTTTGATAAATTTCAGGCATACTCGGAATTCAAGGTTGATTTCCCCCACACATCAATTAGGGCACGACAGGACCCCAAGCAAAAGTGGCATGACTTGCCCTACTTGGGGACAAATGATGTTATTCAAGTGGTCATTGAAAGCTATCCAACAGAAGGGCACACTGCCTCAAACTTGATTGCAGGATCTAGTAAGACAGCCATGTAGTGGAAGAAGGAAGAAGCCAAGCTCAAGATGGAGTAGCTGGCTAAGAAAAGGAGAAAGGAGGTTGAGGATATGGCTAAGGTAGACTATGCTTCCACCCAGGAGACAAGTGGATAGACAAGAGGAGAGGGGCATGAATTTGACAAAGAGAAGTCACCCTCCCCAAAGGCAGAGGAAGAAGAGGACGATCAAACAGAGCAGGGAGCAGACCCACAGACACCTCTTTTTTGTATCAAGTATCCAAGGGGACAAGAAAAAGTATGGCCACGGAAGAAGTCCAAGGCCAGCAAGACATCCATAGAACTGATCACCCTAATAGAGGGGGATCTAAATGATATTGGAGATACAGTGTGGGATGCCACTGTAGAACTGCTGGAATAGTTTGAGTAGCAGCAGCAGCAGATGTTGGGGGCCATTCAAGAGAATCTATGAGAGTTGTAGATCTAGGCATCACAAACTAAAGCGACATCCACCAGTTTGGCCATTGGTACTTCAAAAGTCATCAGGATGTTGCGCGCAAGGGACTCCGAGACATAGTGCTGCCAGATGGAGCATTGACAACACAGACCGAAGCTGACAGGCCCACTATTAGCACCCTCAAGGGAGTAGGGCTGAACTTGGTAGCACTTCCTAGCAAGGCGCTCCACCTGCTACAATATGGGGTGGTCACGGAACTAAGGGTCCGCAAACAACATGCTTAGTAGGTGATCAGGGAGAAAAATATTAACAATTCTCATATGGTAATGCAACGAAAGTCTGCCATCACCACTGTAAATAGAATGATTGACAAGAACAAGCGCATAGTCCAGGTCATGGAGGAATCATGCTGAATGGTCCCCGAGTTTCCCATTCTTGAGGATGAGTCGGTAGACATGTGCATTCGTAAACTTGCTACAGGGGTGCGCGATGCTCGCACAGAGTTGGAAAATGGTTTAGATCAAACTGAACCTCCAAATTATAGAGTTTTAGTTGAAGGCCCAACCTTTGACACCACTAGAAGCCAAGGAGCAATGCACAACTGCTATAACAGAAGTAATAGTGGTAGTAGAAAGTGTAGTGGAAAAATACACAATGCTTTTCGAACAGTTGTTTGAAGTACTAACTAGCCTACAAGAAGATCCTACCATGCAAAGGCTAGAAACAGAGGCACGAGAAATGCAACAACACTACGAAGAGGTAAAAGGGATAACACATACTGTTGCCATCACATAGAGACTCATAAAGCTACAAAAGGCCAAGGCATTGAAGGAAGAAGTAGATGCAACTCAGCACAAAAAGGCAGTGTTGAAGGTGTGCTTGAAGCCTTGCTTGGATGAGGCCTACTTGATCATGGCCTCAATTGAAAGCAAGTTGGCTAGTCTGCAGGAGACTCAGTAGAAGATTCAGGTGGGCATTGTAGGGCCAACGACTGAAAAACGAGTCGAGGAGATAAGCAGGCAGTCGTGCAGTGCACTGCCAAGGTAGCAGTCGTACAGGTCAAACTGGGCGGTCTTCGCGCTAAGATATTCATGCCCGCAAAGTGACTTGATGGTGAGTCACCATGGTTGTGTTGGGGGTCTGTTGGGAATAGGTTCCCCCAAGAGTCAGTTTTAGGGCTAAAAGCCCATGTTTTGGGGCAGAAAGCCCATGTTTTGGGGAAGAAAGCCCAAATTTTGTAATAAATATGTAAAGTCTCTGCCTTTTTTGGTCACGGAGTGCGAAGACGTCAAGATTCGTAAAGGTTTGTCCGCCCTTGTTTTGTAAAGTCTCATGTCAGTTGTAAATATCTACCCATAGTCTGATGACCATGGGATTGTATAAAAAGGGAGTCTTAGAAGAGTCTAAAGAAAAGGAAAGGGGAAGTAAGAAGGGAAGAGTTTGTGGGTAAGAAGTTCTAAGTTTTCTCAAGTCTTAGCATAGGTAGAGGCTCTACAGCTAAGTGCATAGAGGCCTAGGGTGGAAGTCCACAACTGAGTGTGTGGACCCCTGTAGCTGTGTGCACAGGGTGGATAGAGTCTATACTGAACTTTAGATATCAATAAAGACAAGTATTTTACAATCACTATGTATTTTGTCTCTGTTTAATGCATCTAATTATATTATTTTATGATCTGGGTTTACATTATAATGCTTATCTGATGCACGAATGTATTTGATTATATCTGTTAATTAAACAGAAGAAAGAATATAGGTTTACACGAAGGTAACTGTAAATGAATGGTAGAGTAGGTAACACTTGATATAACTTGGGAACTTATGTAGTAACATAGCCATAGAGGTGCGTAAGTGCCTGGACATCTGGTTAGGATGTGTGAAGATCAGTCAAGTACTTTCGCGGAGGTAGTGAAGGAAAGAAGAGAAGGAACATCGATAAGCCCTAAAGGATTATCAATCTGCACAAAGGTAGGATCAAGAAGTGCAGTTCGACATCACGACCATCTCAAGGTGTGGAAACTTGGTTCCTAGATGCCCCCATACTACTTCGGGTGAGACTTTGATCTGTGCTCCCAGGCTGATGCCGAAAGGGCCAGTAGTGCAGGGATTTGCTTGGCCGACTAATGTTGAACCTGGGTCAGGGCCCATCAAGCCAACAATGAACCCTCTGGAGTCCTCTTTTAGCTCTTTTCAGACTCCCTAAACATGAAAATATTCTCGAGTATTTGTATTTTTGAACTTGTTAAAATAAATAAAAAGACATCTCCTTAATATAAGTTTAAACCTTTTTTGGGCTTGGATAGACTATTTACAAAAAATGAGTACCTTAGTCAAACATGGCTAAGAGGTTACCTTGAGTATTTTTTTTTACGTTTTTAGACTCAAGAGACTATTTACAAAAAGGATCCTTTGGAGTTTTCCTGTTATCCTCTTTTTCAAACTCTCTAAGCATGAAAAAGGAGTTGAGTTAAGCCTTCATTGCACTCATAAAAGCATCAAACAATGATGGACTTGTCGAACATGACAGGACCAAACCCTTCCTTCTTAGGATTCATCAAAAATACTTAGAGGGATTCATCTGAAGGATGAAATTACAAATTAAGCATAAGTTATCCTTCTCAATCTTTTCAAAAAATAAAGAGGTATTGACCAAAAATGGTTGGGGAAATTGGGAAAGTAGGGTACTTCACCTATTAATGGTAGTGAGTTTCTCTTGAGCACGACTATCTGTTATTGTGTTGGGAAATGTCCCTGTATCTAGTTCCATCCATTAGCGCTGCGATTTCAGGATTAATGCAAGATTACAAAGCATGATGGCCATGCTCATAAAAAATTCATCCAAGCATGGCTCCACCCTCTGTTATTAGTGGTTGAAACTTTTTGGTAATTGTACATGTAATGTTAGCTTATATTATAAGCATGGGTATGCCTCCCTTTGTAGACATTTCATGATGGAAATTTATTGTAACAGGTAATGATCTCGACTAGTTGTTCTTCATCTAGACTTGTCAAAATGTAAAGCACTTCAGTTCTCAACTGTCGTTTTAGAATTTTTTACTTTATGGGGAAATATTCTATAGGTAATTTTATCACATCTTGTTAATAGACCTACAAACTAGATGAGTCAACATCCGTGAATATGTTTTCATCATACCTTCACAAAGACCTAAGCATGACTATTGCAAAAAGTATAATTTTATGGGATTAATTGTTCAAAATCATTTTTTTTTTATCCCTAATGCACCCTGTCCCTTTAGCCACCTATGTTCAACATTGGGTTCTCCCTTCTGCACTAGCACTAATCAACACTTGTTTCTCCCTTCTGTAGGTGCACTGATCCTAGAAATTCAAGGAAAATATTTTTTTTTTTATTAATATTCCTCTTCTAGAAGCTTCCAAGGATTATTTTAACTATTTACCATGGATAAGAGCCTGAATCCTATAATATCATACCTTGGAGATTTCACCTCTTATCCCTTGAGCTCATCCTCCCATCATATGTGGATCTCAATCTCATAATGGTAAATCCTAAACTACCATCCTTCTCTTATAAATTTACTGCCATCCATAGCATCAGGGTTGGATTTTGGAGATAGATTGTGCCCTTATGCTGATGCCTTGAACCTAGAAGAGTCATCATATACATGAATTAGGGTTGATATTGAGGTGTGCTTTGTGAAAAGGAAGGACAAGTCAACTTGGGGAGACTTTTATAAGACCATCTACTATTTATGGTTGTAAACTCTCTCCTATTTCCATTAATACAAAGAGTATCTTGTTTCCCTACATGTGTTGTGCTATGCTTGCACTCATGTATTTCAATGCCTTGCTAATTCATTGAATGGAGATGTTATATTGTGGTGCTTGGTTGTTGTAGATACTTTAGTTGTTTCAGTCATGTATGTAGGTTCTAATTATAGCACTTGAACTTACAATTGGAGCTTACAAGAAAGGAGGAACGAGAAGCTTGCTACAAATTTAAGGTAGGTCTCTTTCCCATTCTCTGACTTCTCTAAGGAAAATTCTATATTATTTATCTTATGTTGTTCTAGACCAATCCACTAATTCTAGGGAATTCACTTTTGTTCGCAATTGTAAATTCTGCATAACAGTTTCCACAATAATATTGACTACTGCAACATAATTTCAATGCCCATATATGAGAATATTTTTAATTGTTCACTCAAAGAATACTATGATGACCATAGGTCTATGGATTATAATTTCTCTATGTAGGATTAGTATATCTTGTGGCATCATAATGTTTCAAATCTTGACAGTCACAATGTCCTATTACAATGCTTCTCTAGCATTTCAGAGTTGCAGCGCTAATCTGACAAATCATTATCACATACCATTCTCATTATACGCTTCTGGAATTTGTTGATATGATTTGGAATACTTATGGAATTCAATTTGTAACGTCTTCTAATGACCTTATATACGTGAAATTGTAACATCCATATCATTAATTATTTTTAATTTTGGCATGTCACATTGGTAAGTGGGGTGTCTTTCCAACATTACATTTTGTCATATGTGATGTTTCAGTCTGTCTCCAGATTTTATGGTGTATGATCTTTGCACCATGTTCTACTGTCATTGAAATTATTGAGGCAAGTGGGAAAGTATATGCATCACCATCATAGCACCATTTTCCTTTGTTTCCTCCTCGAAGTTAATTTCTTATGAAAACATAATAATGACATGAATTCCATCTTACCTGCACTAAATTTGAGCAACAAAGATATTTGATTGTTTGGGTTGATATTTGATCTTTTAGCCTTTCGATGTATCTTCTAGATGCAATGAGAGAGCATAGAGGGCCGTTGATATTTAAAAATATATCATGTTTCCTTTCTTGCTTGTTCATGCTCACCTTTGGCCTCCTAAGTTCTCTAGTTTTGCTTCCATTTATTTTCATCGTTTCTCTTGTCATCGTCTGAAATAGGACTAGGTTTAATTTCATTATCATCTTTATCTCTATCATGTTGATCTCACTTGTATCATAAGCACCATCATCGTTATTTGCATACCCACTGATTTCAATGTTGTTATCGAGTAAAAAAATTAAATTTAGGTGCACAAAGCTTGTCAGCTATGTGCTCGCTGGGTACTCACTTGTCTTTCTCACTTATATGCCAAATAGTATTGTTGGAAAAACATAATAAACAAGCGCTAGTTGATAAAATATTGTAGGAGATCCATTCGTTGTGTCGTTCAAATCAGTTATTTAAATAAATTAATATTGGATGAAGGGGAACAATAGGGTTGTTCTTATATCCCTCTTCCACTGGAGTACAGATGCCTGGGTACAAAACTTTTGTGTTGTTGCTAGTCACTTATCAAGATTACATCTCTTATCCCTCTATCAATATAAAGATAACAAGCCTCATATTCAACTGATATAAGATCAATTTTCTTGTCTCATATTTTTCTTCTTTTCTTTGTTATTTTACCTTTTATACATCATTTCTATGCTCTTAATTGGACACACCATAACGAATTTGTAGCCCAGATAATATTTATTCAATAAGATTTATAGTGGAGTTCTTACTTAATAGTTTTTCTTTTCTTCTACTCTTATCGAATATGCAGTTTTTTTTTTGGGTGTGTTCTGTTATCACTCAGGTTGTCCCTTGGCTCCTAGTAGGGATACGCCCGAGGTAACCACAAACCAATCTTCTGATTGCAGGTTCTAGCCCACCTGCAATCAGAGAGGGCTCTCTCCTTTAGATTCAACCTTAGTTGATGATTTTAGGTTAGCTTTCTGACTTCAAGGGAATGTTAACTGTGATTGGTAGGAAGGTAGGATTCTTGAGTAAAGAGGCACAGTAAGGTGTTATAAGTTTCGAACCATTGGGCATGGAGTCACAGATTGAGGCATGCGAGCATTTTCTTGGTCACAAGGGGATACGGAGCAGGATAGCCACACAGGATACAATATTCGAGCTGTTGAAAGTACAGAATGAACATCAGGGATGAAAGGCAAAAGAGAATCATTTCATCATGCTGACAGAGAGAAGTGGATGAGTGGGATCCCGGAGCAGTTAAGAATTCCAAAGACATGCACTCATATATGAAAGAAACAGGGTAAACCAGATC